>PVJC01011826.1:0-40806 GCA_004026665.1 Murina feae | reverse complement strand
TCTATATATACAAAAGCCTAAGTGACCATTACAAATAAATGACTAGAACAACTAGTCGACCAGTTGCTATAATGTGCACTGACCACCAGGGGGCAGACACTCAACTCAGGAGCTGTCCCCTGATGGTCACTGCACTCCCACAGCTCCTCCCCCTAGCTGGCCAACCTCCCACGGTCCCTCTCCCCGTCTGGCTGCCTACCTCCATAGGCCTTGATTGCCATTCAGGCCAAGGGACCTCACCCGTGCACATATTTGTGCACTGAGCCTCTAGTATTAGTTTTAAAATTGTAATAGCAGATAGAAAGAAAGTACATGTAAGACAATCTGGCAAGGAGAAAGTGTTTTTGACCCAAAACATCCAAACGTGATTGTATTTATGATGTGAAATTGCATTGAGAACTCTTCAGTGTGGTCTTTCTCAAGCATGAATGGAACTAGAGAGCATTATGCTATGCAAAATAAGCCAGTCAGAGAAAGATAAATATCACATGATCTCACTCATTTATGGAAAATAATAAACAACATAAACTGATGAACAAAAACAGATCCACAGACAGAGATACACTGTATCTTTAAATACACTTGTACCTTACTATCTAAAATAATTTGTATGAGTAGAAATTTGTATTTGTAAAATATCCTTTACTCAACTCCCCCTTTGTTGGAAGCAAAGAATGCCTGCAGACCCTAACTCTATCCAAGAAAATAAAAAGTGTTATAGGTAAGGAAATTTGAAGCAGAAGATGTAACAATCTTAATCTATTGTCATGAGAATGACTTAATTAGCAAATATTACAAAATGATATGACTGCATAAATGACTACTGGTGCCCCTTCTATTTCTTGGAATGGGTGTATGTAAGTGAAGAGCTGAAATTTACACTGATGTAGCTCATGGACAACCTGCCTCTTCTTCTATACAATTAATTAATATATTTTGTTACTGTCTGTCTTCCTTACCTGAATATAAATTCCAGATGATAAGGAATATTTCCTTCTTCCCAGCATTGTAGCCCAAAAGCCTAGAACAATACTGGTAGAGAAGCGGTCCTTAGAAATGTTGGTTGGAAGAATACTGAATGTAATAAACAATAAAAATATGTATCAAAAACAGAAAGAATCCATGAATGCAGAGATTAATATCAGGAAGGATTTCATATCCAAGACTGGTTATAGAAAATCTTGATATACTTTAATGTCTTTTGATAATGTTATTTCACTTATTAAGCTATTTATTTCACTATTTTTCTCCTTAGTAAAAATGAGAGAATTTTGCTGAAAGCTAAGCTCTCTTTTAAAACTGCATTTTACTCCTAAATTCCTTGATACTCTGATTCCCCATCTCTTCTTGTGGTAAAATATTTTAAGGACCCCTGAAGTGTTTTATAAGGCATTGCAGTGGAAATGAAAAGACATGCATATATATATATATATATATATATATATATATATATATATATATATATATATATATATATGGTAGCCATAAGTGCCTGGTACATGTTGAGTCTTCGATAACTGGTATTTAATTAGAAGTGTTATTGGACCAAGGAGACAGATACATTTAAGTGGTGATTGATGCTCATCTCAAAATGAAGTTTAAAGTCAGTGGTAAAGACTGAAGCCCTGCCAGCTGAAGTAGAATTGCAGCAGGTTTCCCTTAAGGGTATTAAGGAAAGAAGAGGAAGAAGCTAAGTTTCCTTCAGGCTTGATCATTCATTTCCTGAAGCAGCAGAAATAAAATACTACAAGTTAATTTAATATACTTTCTGATCTATTTTTAGGCAGGTAGAGGCAGGTCATAAGAAAGTGAAGGAGAGAGAGAGAGAGAGAGAGAGAGAGAGAGAGAGAGAGAGAGAGAGAGAAACAACAATTTGTCTTTCTGCCTGAGAAATTGAATTTAAGAAAACCTGCTAAGTATATACTTTTTCATACGTAACTTAGAGGCCCAGCGCATGAAATGCATGCATTGGAGGGGGGTGTCTCTGAGCTCAGCCTGCACCCTTTTGCAATTCAAGACCCTCAGGAGATGTCTGACTGCTGATTTAGGCCCGATCCCCAGTCGGACATCCCTCTTGTAATCTGGGACCACTGGCTCCTAACCACTCTGCATGCCTGCCTCATCACCCTTAACCACTTTCCTGCCTGCCTCATTGCCCCTAACCATTCTGAACACCTGCTTGATCACCCCTAACTGCTTGCCTGCCTGCCTGATCACCACTAACCACCTCTGCCTGCCTGCCCAATTGCCCCTAACCACTCTCCTGCCTGTCTGATGTCCCCAACTGCTCCCCTGCCTGTCTGATGCCCCTAGCCACCTCTGTCTAGGCCCCGCTGCATCAACTTCATCCAGAAGGATGTCCAGAATGATGTTGGAAAGGTTGTTCAGCTGTCTAATCTAATTATGCTTTTATTATTATAGATACTTTGGAAAAGGAACAGAAATGGGGTAAAGATGGAGATTATTTAATAGGGTTTTACTGAAATATATTAGCCCTGATTACAAATTAAGTACTGTTTGGAAGTGTCATATTGCCCTATTGATCCGGAAGTGGAGAAAAAAGAATAACATGCTTCATAAGGAAATAAATTCTGGATCAAAGCCATCAGTCATGAGTATCATTTGGGCATTTGGTTTTAAAATGGACTAGACATGTTCTTTTTCAGAGAATAAACATTTCTCTAGTAAATGCAATGGTTTTATTTACTTCATTTAAATAACTATGATTTACTTTAAAAACACTCCTGAGGGGGGAAGGGCAGGAGGGGGGGAAGAGATATATGTACTAATCTTTGTAAAGCTTTATGTAATAATAATTTTTAAAAAATTAAATTAAAAAATATTAAAAAAAAACACTCCTGAATAAAACTGAGACTCTTTCTTACTTCTACTGTATGGATTGTCAATACTTCTACTTTAGACCCCATACAGATACTATTAATAGGTAGGATATTGACACAAAATAGGAGAATACGGAAGAGTATACTTGTCATATAAACTGTTTTACAGCAAGTATAAAGGCAGACATTCTGAATATGATAGCATTTTGTTTGATTGCACTAGATTTTTTGTAATCAAAGTACTGCATCATATGTCTTTGAATCACTTATTAGTAAAGTAAAATAAACATTTAACAAAGATTGGTTAATTGGAAATTCACTGTATATCTTTTCTACTTCATTTATTCATTTACCATAATTTAAAAATTATTTTTCAATTAGAGCTGATATACAGTATTATATTAGTGTCAGATGTAACAATAGTGATGAGACATATATACCTATCAACAAAATTAAAAAACAACAACAATCTACTGAATGGAAAAGATATTTGCCAATGATACATCAGAGAAGGGGTTAATTTCCAAAACATATAAGGAAATCAAAACAACAGCAACAACAAAAATCCGATTAAAAATGAGCAGGGGACCTGAATAGACATATTTCCAAAGAGGGAACACAGGTGGCTGACAGACATATGAAAAGATGCGCAAAATCACTAGTCATCAGGGAAACGCAAATTAAGAGCACAATGAGATATCACTTCACACCTGTCAGAATGGCTATCATCAATAAATCAATAAACAACAAGTGTTGGCAGGGATATGGAGAAAAAGGAACACTGGGAATTATAAATTGGTGTAGCAACTATGGAAAAACAGTATGGTGGTTCCTCAAAATTTTTAAATATAACTACCATATGACCCAGCCATTCCACTTCTGAGTACATATCCAAAACACTAATTCAAAAAGATATGTGCACCCCTATGTTCATTGCAGCATTATTAACAATATCCAAGATATGGAAGCAAGCAAGGTATCCATTAATAGACAAATGGATAAAAAGGAGGTGGTACATATATGCAATGGAATATTACTCATCAGTGAAACAGAATAGTCTTACCACTTGTGACAATAGGGTATTTTGCTAAGTGAAATGTCAGACAGAGAAAGACAAATAAATTTTGAATGTCTGCTATTTGCATACTTTGATCTAGGAGTCCACATGTATGTATGTTGCACTTTGTTCTGTCTTCTATGTCTCTCTTGTGTTTTTTTTATTTGCTCTTTTTTATTGTTAGTTACAAAATTTCATTTTTGACTGGACTCAGACTTAGAGGTAGAAGCTTTCAGAGAGGATAGTCTATGTCTCTTGGCAATCTGTCCCTGGCATTTTTCTTTGGCCTCCTTCATTCTCAGCCAAAAGTTTAGCATACTCTGTGGCATCCTTATTTTTCTTAGTATGTTGTTTCTTCAGAGCAATACGCCTGCGTCTGAGTTGCAGGACATGTGGATAACAAGACACTGAATCTTGGGTGCTTTAGTCTTAAGTTTCTTACCTTCTCTCTTTAGAGGATTTTTCACAACATATTTGAGGACATCATCTTCTTTAGAGAGATTGGAAAGTTTTCAGATTCTCCTGGCTCTTTTGGGCCCCAGGCAATGAGGCACAGTGGCATCAGTGAGACCAGGAATATCTTTCTCCCCCTTTTGTATACAATGACACAGCTGAGAACACTGAGATTGGCATCTACAATGCAACCCTGAACAGATTTTCATTTTCTTTCTCCAGTTCTCCTTGGTCTGTAACAAGTGTGCCCCTTATTCAGCAGCAGGTGGACTTGGCCATGGGTCAAGACACCCTGCTTCATGGGAAAACCTTGTTGGTCGTTCCTACCACTGATTTGAACCACATAACCCTTCTAGTCTTCACCTAGAGCATCAGAAGCAGAGTCTGTGGCCATATGCTTCTCATAAAAGATACAGAGTTTGCGTTCATCATCCACTTCAATGAATTTCTGGCAGCCAGTGGCTGAGAAAGAGACGCTGAGCTTCACCCTGAAGCAGCCAATAGCCTCCAAGGCACCACCAAAAAAACTTCTATGTCTCTTAATCTTACTCTTCAGCACATTCTTTTGCCTCTCCTTTCTTAACTTTACCTTTCTAAATTTTTACTAATAAGCAAAGTCATGTCTCAGCTATGTTTAAGCTGCAAATAAATCTATGCACTGAGATTGTAATAAAATGTTTCATTGAATTTGATAACATTTCTACTTTGTACTTTTTTGTGTTTTGAGTTTTTTCAGGCTATTCTCAAATCTTATTTATTATTTTCCTCAATTAACTGAAATTAAAAAAGAAAATTAGAGCCTGGTATTAGTAAGTTGGGAGAACAGACACACGTATATACTTTGAAGTACATCTCTCATGTGTTCAAGGTTTCAACACCTACACAGAACACAGAAGGATTTGGAATCTCAATGTATTACTCTTTTGTTAGTGAACAGTGGAAGTTGAATTAAAAAGTGACCTCTGTTCCAGTGTCTACATCACTATTCCATCTCCTAACCATGGAGAAGGCATGTCCCAACTGATCAAGTCTTTATGTTGAGCCAGATTTCCACCAACACAACAATTTCCACATGGAAGCTCTTAAGCCTACAGGAACGAAGAGTCTCTTGAGAATATCTAAGAACTGTACACATGGAAAATAATTGCGCTTCCTTTTTACAGGAGAAGGTTCATTTGGAAAGTTTCCTTCATTCAAAAATAATTTATTGAAACCTAGAATATTAAGCCCAGGAGTAAATGATTTTTTTTTTAATCTGGAAAAGTATTTAGTTGTCATTACATAATTTGGAATATAACTATTTTTGGCTTAATATCAATGAAATAAAGAGTAATTCTTGTCCATACTACTGAGCTCATCCTTGATTTGAAATATATAGGGAAGTCAGGAAGTCAAACAGTAGGAAGCAGCTACCATCATTGTTATCATTCCCTGCCCTAAGCGTTTGTGTTTCTCTTCTAGGATCCTGAATATTTCTTGCAGAAAAAAAAAAAAAATCCTGAGTCTACTTTATTTTGGGAGCAGAATGGGCTCCAGATCTTTTTCTTGCTCTGATTGTCCCAAGCTTCCTCTAAGTTATTTTAAGGGTTCCTCTACAGTTATGGTAATATGAAATATAGAAAGTTTAAAAAGACAAACTTGTCTTCACTTCAATCATCGCTGTCATGCTCCATGTCCAAACTTCACAGGCCCTGCAGAAACCGGTTCTCCTGTGCACATAGCCAGTGTGGCCAGAAGTATTATTGTCTTAGATAGAAGCTATTGTTCTTACAGTTTTCAGCTCTCACAGAAGGACCATGGGTCCCTACTCTTCACAGGCCTGCAGAAGTCTAATCTTTTCCCTGGGGCTTTCAGAAGCAACCGGAATATATCCTCCCGTGTTGCTGCTATTAACAACACCGCGCTCCTCCTGCCTAAACGCCATCGGCTGCATATCTGTCACTTTTCCTTTCCAGCATCCTTCCCCTAACGGAGCCTAGAATTCACTACCTCCATCTAGCAACACTGCTCTGAGGCAAGGGAACAGGTGTGTGATGATAGAGAAAAAGCTACCCTTCAGCCTATCTTTCTCCAGAGTATCAGGGATATAAATATAATCTTTGAACAGATTTTTTCATTTTATTTATATACTAGGGGCCCAGTGCACAAAATTTGTGCACTCGGGGGAGGGGGTCCCTCAGCCTGGCCTGTGACCTCTTGCAGTCTGGGACACCTCAGAGGAGGGGGGATGTCTACCTGCTGGCATGCCTGGCCAGCCTGGGTGAGGGGCTGAGGGTCATTTTCAGGCTGCCCACAGCTCCTTTAGGGTTTGTGTACTGGGGGGTGGGAGGGCTGGTGAGTTTCCCACCAGAAGGCTCATGATCCCACACGTCTGGTGGGCCCCCACCACTGAGGGGACACACCTGGCGCAGAGTTGGGTGGCGAGCCAGGGGCAGACTCTGGTGCAGGATCCTTGGACGGGTGCTCCCACATGCCCCCCGAGGAGGACCCAGGGGGCAGAGCCAGGCAGCAGACCCAGGACAGCTGCTCCTGGATGCCCCAAGGAGGCCCCAGGCTAGACCCTCCCCCACCCACACTGAGCTGCCACACCTAGCACAGCTGTGCCGGCTGCAGAGGCTCCCAGTGCAGAGCCGCCCTGCCAGCCGCCACCTTGGCTGGGTTAATTTGCATACAGCTGCTCTGATTGGATGGGAGGTGTGGCTTGGCTGGTGGGCGTGGCTTATGTGTATGGGGTGATGGTCAATTTATATATTACTCTTTAATTATATTAGAAGATTGGGTTGCTATAAAAAGGTACTTCATCTTAGGTCTATGCCTACTCACCAGTCTCACAATCAGTTACCATTTAAATGCTCACTGCTACCATTAACAGAACGCCTGTTCCATGCTCCCCACATTACTAAGAGCTTTTTATTATTTATTTTCATCTTCAGAACAAGTCTATGAAATAAATATGGCAGTTACTCCTATTAAGTGAGAGAAACTGAGGACAAGGGATTGCTGGTAGCTTATCTAATACTGTGTAAGAAATAAATGCTGAGGGTGGGAGTCTGTGCACTTACCCATTGCACTGACTTAGATTATTTCACACTAATTTTTATCAAGTCACCAGTAGAGATTTGAACTGAATCCTGAATCAAAGGTCAAGACAACTCCATTCATGCCTGTGAACCCTTGAATAAATATACCTATTCACTTTGGTACTGAACCACAATTAAAACAATCACTGAAACAATTTCAGCCAGATGCAGACTAAACACTTCCTAAGTTTATAGAGCTGGAATCATGCACATCAACTCAAGGCAATTCTATCTGGTGTGTTTCTGTTTCCCCAAGTCCTAAGAAAGGTAATTCTCAGCTGTACCCAGAGGAAAGCAATGCCATCAGAGCTTGCCAGGCCTAAAGCTGGGAGCTCAGGAGAATCACTAAGGAAGACCCTCCCCCTTCTTAACCCTGGAGCCATACCTCATTGCCCTCTGCAAGTTATAACCAGAAACACAAACTCATTAACCTCCCCCACACACATGGTTTTTGTTTCTTTCTTTTTTTAAAAATATATTTTATTGATTTTTCACAGAGAGGAAAGGAGAGGGATAGAGAGTTAGAAACATCGATGAGAGAGAAACATCGATCAGCTGCCTCCTGCACACCCCCTACTGGGGATGCGCCAGCAACCAAGGTACATGACCTTGACCAGAATTAAACCTGGGACCCTTCAGTCTGCAGGCCAACATTCTATCCACTGAGCCAAATCGGTCAGGGCTGTTTCTTTATATATAAATATTTATTAAATGTTTTATGAACTTAGCACACCAGCTCAGGCGGCTTTCATGTAAATGTTCTATTATTCAGCTTCCCCAGCTGCATATTATAATGATTGTGGTCCACAGAAGTATGTCTGTGCTCCAGCTGCACCCTGTAACAACAGTGGCAAGTTCTGAGGTTTAATTAAAGCATACTTATCATAGTTGCGTGGCCCGGGAATGTGGGATGACAAAACCCTGGTGTTGTGAAATTAATTACATCACCATAGAAGACTCCGTGCATGTGGAAAACTTGAACCCAAAGAAATAGCTCATTAATCTCCGCCAGCTCTCTCCTAAGGTAGCGAAGTGATTTCTGTTTGTTTGTCCACAACAAGCCTTCAAGAGGTAGGCTCCTAGGAATTACTTTCCTTGTTGTAACAATTGTTTATGTTGCAGAAATAAACCTAAGAAACACTAAATGTTAACATACGCAAACAGTTTTGGTAAGCACCATTTTTTAAATTCCTATAAAAATATCTTTCAGAAAAACCTGAGTTATAGTTCTTAGCATCTATTAGACGCTTACTATGAACTATGCACACATTGAAAGCCTCATCTTTTTTGAAAAATCCTTATTGTTGAAAGTATTACATATGCCCCCCTTTCCCCCCCACTGACCTCTTTTAACCTGCTTCCACTCCCTGCCACAGGCCTTCACCACCCTATTGTCTGTGTCCATGGGTTATGCATATATGCATACAAGTTCTTTCATTGATCTCTTCCCACTCATTCTACCTCCCCCTCCTTTTCTCAGAGATGCCATGATTTGTCCTATGGTTCTATGACTGAATCTATTTTGTTCATCAGTTTATTTTGTTCATTAGATTCCACATGTGAGTGGCAAAACATTTCTAATTTTTGAGGCCACTATTCTAATTTTGTGGATGAAAAAACAGAAGCACATATTGATCAAACAGCTTACTCAGTTGATAAGGGTAGAGTCATATTACAATCCCAAACTCTATTAAAACCCACTCTCTATGTTATCAAGCAAAACCAATAAGCAAACAAACTAGCAAAGTTTCCAGGGGAGAAATAATGGAAGAGAAACTCAATGAGGTATTAATGATAGGATATTTAAGGTGCTTGTGTTTCAGATGATTGACTTGTAGTTGAAATTATTTAATATCTAATCTAATAAAAGTATAATATTGAAATTGACCATTTCTACGGGATGCCTAAGCCATGCCCACCAGTCAATCAGAGTGGCTGTATGCAAATTAACCCAGCCAAGATGGAGGCCAGCAGCCGCTGAGGCAGGTGCAGTGCAGGCGTCAGGGTGAGCAGGGCGGGGGTATGTGGGGTGGGCTGGGCATGATGGATGGGTGGCGAGTGGTGTGTGTGGGTGGGCGGGGTGTGATAGGTGGGTGGCAGGCTGCAGGTTGGGCAGGTACAGGCTGGGCTGAGGGACCCCCATGTGCACAATATATTGTGCACCAGGCTCCTAGTATAATAATAATATGATTAATAACATTACCTCTGGACAACTAATAAACTAATGAAGAAGATGTGAAATGTTGAGCCACTTTGTTTAGGCATAAGTTATGTTTTTTCACATGAATAATGAGTTAGAGGAATTTAAACACAATGGAATTCTCAGTTTCACTCAAAATGAAGATAACTGCTGTTTGGTACAGTTGATAATTATTTTGCACAGTTGATGGATATTTGCCTATAACTTTCTTTGTACTTAGCAATGTCTTTGGTTACATTATACAAAGTAGTTACTGGGCTCACCAGTATTGGAGGGTCTCAATCATTCTGGCAAAAAGTTATTATGGTAGCTCATGGCTCACATTCAGTGTTGACATGAGTCAGGTTTACCCTAGGATGTCCTTTGTGGTTGTCCTCAGGTCCATTCTCATTGCTATTTTCCTGAACTCTTTCTGCTATTAACTATCCACACTCATACCACTACTTTTAATTACAATAATTTACAAAATATGATGCGTACAATTAAGACTCTTGATGATAGTAGCATCCTTTCTAAACCTCTATCATAGTATTTAACCTATTGTAGAAATTTCGTGTCTACTTTCCCCCTTCCCATCACATGTAAAAAGTCTCAGGTAAACTGGTGGAAAAAAGAAAGTATAAAATAAAGTGCCAACTTGAGGAAAAGGAGAAATTCATAAGTATTTTGAGCTTTAGATCCCCAAATTTACCCAGTTGTTTTCCTGACTTCATTTTGTGATATAATTATAATTCATAGAGATTAAGTGCTTTTTCCAGGTCATACAGCCTGCACGATGATAGGTTGATGGTAAATTTGTTTCTTCCATTTTATCTCAGTGCTTTTTTTCTATTACATTATGTGGTACAGGCCTACAATAGCACTATGCTGACAAGTAGTTATTTTTATCATAATACTTTCGATGTCTTTGGAATCATAGAGAGTCATTCTTGGTTCATCAGATAAGCATCTATAATCCAACTATAGATATTCCAAAATCAAGCAGTAGGTAAGCTCCATCTTATTCTGCAAGGGTCAAGGTTGTCTCGTCCTTCTGCATTGCTTTACCTAGTGAACAGATGTAACATTATATGTTCCCCTGTTTGAATGTTAGTGGATCCTCAGTATTCCCATTAGAGGCCAGACTTGAGGGAGGAATCTACTTGTCATGATTTCTGTAAATCCAGATGCCAAAGTATGTACAATTTCAATGTAAAATAGGGTGAGAGGCATGAGAATCAAAGCTAAAAATAGAGAAAGGTGATTTTTCATGGTCTTTCAAGTGCAGTTTCCTTCACTTCAGCTTACTCAAGATGGTTACAGTAGAAGGGGATTATAATTTGGAGAGGAAATGTGGCTTCGAAAATCCTTGTGAAACTTTCTCTCTAACTCTACTTGGGCTTTTGCTTGATTCATACCCCATAAGGAAGGTCATGCAGCCATAAAACTTCCCATCCTTCTGCTTTTGAAAGTCATTGTCATTATTTACACTGTCCCTGGGGCCATAGAAGCGCATGTGTCTGGTTCCCAGAATATATACAACACTGGGCTGAAAAACTTTTGAGTCACTTTCTCTCTCCATCTTCAAACTCATAAGAAAAAAAGGAAGTATGGGGAAACAGATCTGAAAAGAGGGGTATGATTATATAAAATAAGTTTTGCTCATTTTCAGCTATGTGTTCTAGCACTGGTCAAAATGAGTCATCTGAACAATTGAAACAAAGTGGTGAACTAGCCAATGGGTCATTTGTTTAAGATTCAATTTATTTTATTTCAAGGTAAAGGATTTTTAGTATATGTCTTTAAAGCCCTTTGAGATTTGCACTTAAGTTTTTGAGAAACTGAGTTATATAAATAAATATTTAAATGTGCGTTACTAAAAATAACTGGGTAGTTTTTGCCAGAGAACTTCATAGTGAAATTTTATAATTTACAATTGTATTTCATTCCATTAGCCTGTATTCTTCCAAATCACAGATTCATTCTACATTGCTGAGAGTCCTCATAATGTATCTGTTTGAATAAGGAATGGCACTGCAAGAATATAGACATTAGCAATCAGTGATGCAACTATAAATTTTAATTTTTCTTTTTTTTCATTTTGCTATATAACAGCAATTTTCATCTCATGGCACACATAAACTAATTACTAAAATTCTGCAACACACAAAAAACTATATGTGTTGCTGCTATGACAACAAAAAATAGGTATAATTTTTATTCACACCAGAAGACTATTGTGTTGATTATGGCCATATTTTTACTTGACAATCTAAGGAAAAAGAGGTCAGTGCCACTGACTAAATAGCCAGGTATTGCATGTCTTAAAAATTCTAATGGCACACTGGGCAAAAATCGCTGGACTAGAGAAGGGCAATCTGCATTTTTAATGGTTATCTTATTAAAGAAAAATGTCTTATTTCTTCAACAAAATATAAAACAGAACATAAAGATTCTGGTAACTTGAAAGAACTACAAGACTGCTCTTCTAAAATCACTGCAATTGGCTTCAAATCTTTTCCTTTTATTCTAGAAAAAAAGAAGACCATTTTCTATGATGTGGTAAAATAGCCCATAAGGAATTGTTCAAGAAATGGGGAAAAAGACATTTCATTTCAGTTGACCTTAATATTGAAATCTGTGCAGGAAATATTCATAAATTTAATTTCAGTGAAAGAAAAAACAAAATGCAAGTTATAATGAGTCCAATTTTGTAAACATTGGAAAAATAAATATTAAAAAGATGAAAAGACTACACACTAAAAAGTTAGCATTTGTTTTCTCTAGATTATTGAGATTATTTATTGGTGATGTTTGCCTTGTAATGTTTATAGATTTTTGAATTGCTTACATTGTTTGGCTAACGTTAGCACTACATATAAACAAGAATGCTCTGAAAATTCCTATACATGGCTTTTGTTGCACAAACACATGCAGTTTCTAGGACAGTGGTTCTTAACAAGGGAGATACCCCACCACTCACCAGGGACATTTGGGATTGTCTATTGGTATTTGTATAGGAGACAACTGGGAAGGGTGGTTGTTACCGACCTATAGTGGGTAGAAGATAAGGATCTGAAAAACATTCTCTAAGTCACAAGGCAGCCTCCCAAAACAAAAATTATTCAACCCCAATGTCAACAGTGTGATAGTTAAATAATCTCCTTTAGGGTGTATACTTAGGAAGTTTTGAGATCTAGCAGACTAAGTCCTCATATTTTATACTTTCAGTTTATTCTGGCCCTATTATACTTAACATTTTTAGAAAAAAATAAATCAAAACTGATTTTTATTTAAAAATTAGTGGCCCAGTGAACCAAATTTGTGCATCGGAGGTTCCCTCAGCCAGTCTACCCTCTCCAATTGGGGACCCCTTAAGGGATGTCTGACTGTTGGTTTAGGCCTGATCCCACCCCTCTCTCAATTTGGGACCACTTACCTGCCTGCCTGCCTGATTGCCCTAACTTCCTTCCCCTACCTCGCAATCAGACATCCCTCTCAAAATCTGGCTCCTAACTGTCCACTTGCCTGGCTGCCTGATTGGCCCTAACTGCCCTCCCCTCCCTGCCTGATCATCCCTAACTGCCCTCTCCTGCTGGCCTGAACTTGCCCCCAACTGCCCTCCCCTGCTGGCCTGATATCATCCCCAATTGCCCTCCCCTGACAGCCTCATCTCATCCCCAACTGCCCATCCCTGCAGGCCTGATTGCCCCTAACACCCTGCCAGCCTGATTTTGCCCCCAACTTCCCTCCCCTGATGGCCTGATTGCTCCTGTCTCTGCCCCCACCACTATGGCTTTGTCTGGAAGGAAGTCAGACATCTGGAAAATGGCCAGTCGACCTGGTCTAATTAGCATATTACCCTTTTATTAGTATAGATAGAGTATATGTGATATTATTGCTTAAATGGGGGGCAGGGAGCCTTTTTCAGCAGGAGGAGATACTCTTGACACATAATCTCTATATCTGGACTGATAGCCAGCTATATGCACTATACTGCTAAACTGGTCATTAAGAAATTGAACCACTTTTTTACACCTTACACCAAACAGCTGTTGCCTTTAAAATCCCTCCTCAGCCTCCACCTTAGGTTCTGCCTTTGCAGTTCACCCAGATTAGGTTCTGATTGGTTGGTTTCTATGCTAGTCAGTGTCAAAAGCTCCACCTCCTAGACAGCTATTGGCTTCTCGCAGTTCACCCAGATTTGGTTCTGATTGGTCAGTTTCTATGCCAGTCAGCATCTCTGGGCCTATTTCCGGGCCTGATCAGAGAGGTGGGACTATGACTGATGGCGAATGGGCTGAACTGCTGATGCTCAGGGAGAGAGAGAGAGGCTTGGTTTCACCAACAGCCGTGGCAGCTGCTGATCATCCCTGCCCCTCTCTCTCTCTGAAAGGTCAGCAGTTCAGCCCACTCGCCAGTCCCCGCCTATTGGAGCCTGCTGTAAACGCAGTCTGGTGTTTGGTTGAGCCATTGGTCATTTTGGATGTTACAGACCCTGGCTCCTTATATATATATAGATTGCTGGACTTATTATCCATATTACACTGAACCCATAGATCAGTTTGTGAAAAATTAACATCTTCAAAATTGACTTCTCTAATCTATGATTATGTGTCCTATTAAGGTTTTTTTAAAAAATATTCTCTTATTATTGTTTAAACATTTTCCATGTAGAGGTGAAGCATATTTATGGTTAAATTTATACCTAAATATCTAATGTTTTTATGATATTGTAAAGGTAACTAATTTAACTTATTGTTCTTTTTACTTATCGCTATTTTCTTTTATTGCCCAGGCAATCAATGTTTCTTATAATGTATGTATTCATTCTAATACTTTACTTATAGGTTCTCTTGTGTGTGTGTGTTTTTTAATATATTTTGTTGATTTCAGAGAGGAAGGAGAGGAAGAGGAAGAGATAAGAACTTCAATGATGAGAGAGAATCATTGATTGGCTGCCTCCTGCATGCCCTCTACTGGGGCCAGCCTGCAACCCAGGCATGTGCCCTTGACCAGAATCGAACCTGGGACCCTTCAGTTCACAGGCCAACACTTTATCCACCAACCCAAACCAGCTAGGGTTTTTTTGTGTTTTCTATGGATGTTCCTATATCATCTAAAAATGACCGCTTTATAACTTCTCCCCCCCACACCCTTAATCAGTCCTCATTTTTATTCTTATTGTAGTGGCTAAAGGGCTCAGAAAAATGTGGAATAAAGTAGTTTTCAGAGTCATACTTCTCTTATTCTTAAGTATGATAACTTTTTTTTCTTGTTGTATATTGTAGTATTTTAGTCCTCCTCCCTCCCCTATTATTCAATTTGAATATTTTCTTCTTACCTATGCTTAGTAAGTTTCTATTGGGTGACAGTCACTGTGAATGTGAAATCATAGAGACAATTGGAGGTTATGTATGATGTTATCTTTCTCAGAAGTTTAATTCAATTTGCTTTTGCCGGCCTATTAGCCTGAGGGCCATAATCACCCTAATCAAGTAGAGGATTAAGTAACTGGAATTGGAGGGTTAGTCCCTGTGAAGACTGATCTGTTTCCAGTTCTCCCTTATTCCCAACATCCTGTACTCATGAGACCAATTTATAATTTCAGGGACTTTTATCCATAACTTTTTGTTCTCCCAGCCCCATCGGCAAGGAAGATTTTTTTTTTAAATATCCACATATTATAAATACTTATTAAAGGCAGTTCTTATTATGGCTTGTTTAATATTAGTATCAGGCACTTCACAAGTACTTGTAGCTTACTCCTACCTAATTAGATAAAAGCTATGACTTTGGCTTCAAAGCTATTTATTTCTAGGCCCTTCTGAGGTGAGACTGTGCTTACATTTAAAAATATATATATATATTTAAATTGATTTCAGAGAAAAGAAAGGAGAGGGAGAGAGAAATAGAAACATCAATGAGGAGAGAGAATCATTGATAGGCTGCCTCCTGCATGCCCCACACTGGGGATGGAGCCCACGACCTGGGCATGAGCCCTGACTGGGGATCAAATCTTGACCTCCTGGTTCATAGGTCAATGCTCAACCACTGAGCCATTTAAGCAAGGCTGTTTCTTGGAGCAGACCACCTCAATAATTGATAGGACTGAATCTGCATTTAATAGGCATCACAGATTTCAGCTTTGAGAGACTCGGGGAAGGAGGATTTGACAAATGGATATAGTGGAAGTTGGCTTTCTAACATTTTAAATGTTCATAGTTATGTAAATGCACAGAGTTACTGTTAAAAAGCAACATTTTCTCTATTGAGTTCTCAGTGTTCAGAATAGAAACCAGAGCAAATTAAAATTATGAAGCAAAGATGTTTTTCTCAGCCAAGAAATCATTTGCCTTGTTTTCTTCCCCCATGATGATTCACATCAGAAGAAAAGATGTAAAACTGTTAATATGAAATTAGCCAATTAGAAACAGAATGTTGGAACCCATCAGTTTATATGTATTGCTTCCAGTTGCCTTCCTGCTTGTTTTAAAAAATATTTTGGCCTAGAAAAAGCTGTCATTTCCTTCCATTTGATTCAATCTTATGTTACTTCTCAGAAAAATAGATGATGCTAGATGTCCCATTCTAGCTGTACCCTAAAAAGGAATCTAGTGGTAAAGCCTTATTTTTATGAAAGTGATAGTATATTTCCTTTCCACATTCCCCATCTGCCATCTTAATAGTGAAATGGTTTTTTTCCTTATGATAAGGAAATTTGTTTTCCTTATGATTTTTATAACTATAGGTAGTTAAAAATGTTTAGTTATCCACAATTATATGCTTAAATGAAATAATTTATATCTTAAAATTTCAAATTTAAACATCTACATGCCTTTAAGGTCTATAAGGTTTATGTTGAAGACATCTGCTCATTTGGTATCATATATTCATCATGTTCATATAGTTTGGCTTCATTTTCTCTATATTTTCTCTAAGATGTCACTTTGCCCTTAAATATTTATCAGCTTCTATTCCTCCTATTAGATATCCTTACATTTAGGGTTAGGTCTGCTTTTCTGTAAGATATTCAGTTTAATTCAAGTTGGAGAAAGCTTATCTTCATATGAATGAACTAATGGTGTAACACTTTCACAAAGGAGATTTAAATGGCATCTTGACCAAACATTGCATGTCTATTGTAATCCACTATTTTGGCCTATGGTGTGTACTCATCTCTTTCTCTAATATCTTCTTCAAGAATTAAGCACAGTACACTTCCCCTAACATTCCTCTTTAGGGTATTCTCAAATCTGTGTAACTGTGGTCTCACATATACCCCATCTTCAGTTTCACATTGCTAGCTGCTTTATCCACTTATCTATTTGAATGAGAGAATAATTGCTGCCTCAAGACCACATAACTGACAGCAAAGTCATCATATTCCCTACCACCATCAAGCACAATCCAGCTTTGAACTTTTCTGTTTCTAGCATTTGTACCAATATTACATGAAAGTAAATACACCTTATTTATTGGGCATAGCTATGTGTAAGGCACGAACCACTCTCTAAGAGAATGTATTATCTATGTCATAATGCAACATACAATTTTAACTCACAGGGTCACATTTTTTCTCTAATTGACGGACCTGGGAAATGTAGGCATGCAATTTTCATTCTCCAGAGAATTTCTGAAACATAGACTCTCAGAGATTCATCTTGTCACTGGGCACAGGATCCTTGAAAAATCTAATTATTTTCAGAGTGCTTACAGTACACATAAAAATGCTCTGGGCCCTTAAGAAGCAATTTTAATTATCCACAAGAACTGGCGAATTTTACACGTGGGCAAGAGCAATCTACAGGACAGTGATTCTCTATGATCTTTCCTCAGCAGTGGTTATAATGGCATAGAAGAGATACTGTGTGCTCTGAGGAATGTACTGGAATTTCCTCTTCTTGTTCAGGTAGAAGGTAGTGGTTGATAAAAGTATTATTTCATTCACTAACTGATCAAGATTTAATAGAATTTTCAGTGACACGTATTTTATAATTGTTCCTTTTCATTATGGCCTCACTTTCTGTATCCACATGGAAATTACATATGAGTTTGTACTCCTACAATAAACTTCATTTTTTACATGTACTAAACAATATAAAGTGGAATCTTACTATATCCAAGGCTTCTGCCTCCAAGTAAATTTTTCTCAATTAACGTGTCTAATAGTAAATGCTAAACAGAATGAAAATAAAAATGATTAACTTAGAGACGATTTAGAAGCCATTGTAAATAGATGTTATAAACTGGGTTTCAAATCTAGTCTCTTTTAAGAATGTAAATTTAATCATAAAAATATGAAACAAGAACCACCTTTCCTCTTTGAGAGTTTAAAACTATGTTTTTCTGTTAAAAAAATGCTTGGAAGAGGTAATGACTAAATTTATGTACTAAAGGGAATTTAACAGTTTATTTTTCTGAGTTTCAAATACTTCAATTTCCTTTTCTTGTCACCTCTAGTGGTCACAATCAGTGAAGGGTCAATAATAATAGAGGCATTTGCACCGCTGCAGATTTTAAGTGGAAACTCTTGCCAACAAACCCAGCTGCACTGTCATCTTTTACTGCTGTCTCATTTCACCATTCAACAGCTTCTTTCTCCCTTTCTAGCCTAGCTTGGAAATATATATAGTGAGAATTTCAGCTCTCAATGCATATATTAGAGTGTTTTAAAAATCACACACAGTTGCCATGAGAGGGGAATTTTATATAAGCAACAAAGAGAAGAAAGAAAAGAAAAAAGGCTGTGTGGCATCTTCCACATTTGAAGCACAAGCAGGAATCCTATTTGCATCAAATCTGTTGTAACAATGATCCCTTCTGCCAGACATTATTCAGTGATTGTGCAAGCTAAGCAATTCCATAAGATGTCGCTGCAGAACTAAGGCCCCAGAGCGTTGATAAAGAGACCACACTCAACTTAAGAATTTTGATCCATTTTTAAAAATCAAGCTTTTTGAGCATTCCTAAAAAGCTTTTATTGACTTTGAGGCCCTTATTATAAAAACAGTACAACTGGCTTCCTTCTACTAATTCCTTATTTGGTTTTCTAGGTAATATTTAGACATTCATTTTACAATGAACAGGGCAAAATTTATGTTTGCTTATTATGAAAAAAATTATTTGTTAATTCACTATTTGTAAATTATTTTTATTTCTTCTTACATAATAAAACCAACAATGCTAAAGCAGCAAAGTAAGAAAAAAAAAGTCTCGTGTATGCAGGAAGCTTTACAATTTAGAATTATATTTATCTGTATTAATCCCTGTAAGGTTGGCGTGTTATTGTAGAATCAATCCCACTTTATTAATTAGAATTTGTTCCCAAATGTACACAGAAAAGGGCAAAAGTTAGATATTAATCACAGCCTTTAATCTTTCCATAAAATACTCTCAGAGGCACACCGAAGTCACTGAGTAAATCTCTTTGTCAGTCTTCTCATGAATTCATAGACTTCGCCAAGTGACCCTTTCCTAAATATGCCTGAATGAGTGTCTTGCTGCTTACTTTCTGTTGAGTTATGGAATGTGTCTTTTCACTGTCCCACTTCATTCTACAACAAACACACTTCAGGTTTTTCATAAAAAAGTTTTCATAGTTCCTCTTCTATTAACCTAGTTAAGGTTGTTTTATATCAACTCTGCCCATCAGGATTCCAGTTTGCAAAACAAATAAATGGTCTCTGATTAACTTAAAAGGAATTTATCAAAAGGGCATCGGGAAGATCACGGGAAGTGAAAGAATCTGGCTTAGATGGGAAAGGCCACAAATATGGCAACCAGAGCGATAGCTTCTCAGGACATAGCCACTGACCCTGGCTCCCTGACACCACCTTTTATTGCCATCCCTAGGTGCTCTCTGCCGTTCCTTAGGACTCTGAGCACTGTGTTCATCCCAAATAATCTCTCAAGGATCCCTGCTTTCTCAGTCATCTCTAAAAGGTCATGCCTTAATGGGAACCTACCCTTGGCCATGCTTAGGTCGCACTAGAGGCTAAATGTAAAAGCCAACTCTTACTTTTCCATAGATGATCAGGAATGAGCCTGAACTCTGTCTCTAGGACACACTCCCCAAAGCCCCCTCCTGATAAGGGATGACAAGGAAAGGAAGGCAATGTGAATAAGGGATTACTAGCTACAAGAGGACAAATAAATGAAATATGAATTTTTTTAAATATATTTTTATTGATTTCAGAGAAAAAGTGAGGAGAGAGAGATAGAAACATCAATGATGAGAGAGAATCATTGATCGGCTGCCTCCTGCATGCCCCCTGCTGAGGATTGAGCCTGCAACCCGGATGTGTGCCTGACTGGAAATAGAACCTTGACCTCCTGGTTCATAGGTCCGCACTCAACCACTGAGCCAGGCTGGCAGGGCTGAAATAAGAATTTTTGACTCCGTGGGTCTCAGACTAAATCTCCTGTTAAGGCATCTACCCAAAGAGAGGCTCTTGAGCAACTGAGGGTTCTGAATAAACACTAAGCCTTGAGAATTTCTGTTATAGGCTTTAGTCTTCCATAGCAAGTGTCCATTACGGTCTAAAGATGAAAGGCAACACTGGAATTAATACAAGTTAGAAGGGACCTGTGTTGAACCTCTTAGGCTTCTGAGGGCTGCTTCAAGTTTTCACGCCCTGAATCTGTGTGGTGGCATAATTGTGTGATGGTGTTCATACTCCAGCTTCTGGGAGGGAGTGTTTAAGGAAGATCATTCCTTTTGGAAAATGTCTGAATAGGCCTCAAACCACTCCATGAAAGTGGCACAGAATCATAAACTCAAGTAGGCTGGGGATATATATTCAAGACTTACATTTTATCTCCTTAAACTCTAGTATTTAATACATCTTGATCATTTGACTTAAAAGCTTTTATGGACTTTATACAGAATGTAACAACATATTTGTTGGTAGATAATTATTTACAAGTATTTTCATGTTGTTAGGATATATGAGTCATCCATCTACCTGTTAAAATTGGCTAAATTCTTATTGCTCTTTTGACCATGTTCACCCATCGTTTCATGATTTGGACAATAAATTAAAATGATTTCAAGTGATTTGTTCGGTCACTAATTTTCTCACTGGAATCATAGACATAATAAAACCTTCGAAGTTGCTTCATTTCTAAGATGCTGCTATACATCTCATCATGGAAGGAGACAAAAGTCAATAATCATCTCCCACTAAAAAGTGGCAACACAAAGACTCATTATGTTTATACCTTGTTTTGTCTTTTCTTAAAATTAATAGTTGATCTGCAGTCTCCCTCCCCTGACAAAAGGGTGGTGTATTTCCCTTCTTTTAAAAAATTAGAGGGAATAACAGTGTTACACTGTTTTCTTTAAATATAAGATTCATATTTTTATAAAACTATGTTTGAGTCATTTTAAAATATTGCTAGTTTTTTCAAAATAGAAAAGGTTAACCTTTCCTTATTCAGGAGATTCACACCATACATCTCTATTTCTACTACATACCTCATTCTTGCCACCCAATAGGAGCCTTGTAAGTTTGCCTTCTTAATATTTCCACAGAAAGTTGATATAACATGTTAAGAAAAAAGTTGTTGCGTAATTGCAGGGGAGAACAGAGAAAATAGCAAATGTTTGAGTTGAAACTATTAGTGCATGAAGCACTGAGGTGATGCGGATCGGCTAACAGACCTCCAATTTCACGCTGCTACAGTACACTCTTTGGTAAATTTAATGGAAGAAAGAACCAACCAACCAGAAGCAATCTAACACCGTCAAACAACCGTCTGTTTAATGGATGCTGGTTTCTTAGAAAATGCTAATACCAACTCCACGGGTTACGTTTCTGCAGACTCAGGAGCTAACATGATCATGTTCCCGTGGGTCACCACATGTGGTCCTTGCCATCATCACTGTTTCCTGCAGAAATAAAATGCCTAAGGGTTACCACAGGCTGACAGACATCGCATGCCAAATTACACGCTGCATCACACCATCTGCCAGACCAGATTAGGACCCCACAGCACGGCAGAAACAAAAAAGTCTCCTGATTCTGAGTACTTTAGAAAAGACAGGTTTTTCTGATCTCCTATCTGGAATTATTTTTATGGATCTGATGATCAAGGACACAGGACAGGGTGTGAGTTCCAAGGAAATCCTAATTAGGAGAAAACTCCAAAAGCCCAGCCCCAAGAGCTCAGTGAATTTAACAGAAGAGAGTCTGAATTCAGCTAGTGGCATTTGTTCTATTCTCATTTTTAATTAGCATCAAGGAGTTTAATTAGAAGGATAGCATATGAGAATCACCGGGAATGCAACAGCTAGAAGGGACTATAGATTTCTCTGGCACAGCTGCTTCACTTTCCCCAGTAAGTCAAGGAAGCTGTGGGGAGAGGATGGTGCTCTCAGGGCCTCGCCAGTGCAGATTCCAAGTGAAGCAGGCGTGTTTGTAGGCTTGCGGGCACGTGCACACCACTCACACAGAGAACATACCTTGAATGTGCATTTCTCTTGTTCAATGTGTCCTCTTCCTGTGGATTTTGATGTCAATACTAAGTAAGGAAATCACACGAATCACAAAGATCTGTATTTGTGTGCTATGCTTCTGTCTTTCCGGACCTCTCTATAAAATAGGATGCCACAAAGCCAACTGGCCCTCATCACTTAAATTGTATAATTATTCAATAAATATTTTTGAGCAACTTCTGTGCATCAGACGCTTATACTAGATAGAAAATAATGTGTTCAGCAGAAGGGGGTTGCTGGCGGCGGTGGGGGGATGGGGGGACGGGTAATGGAACCTTCTAACACCACAAAAAGAACTTTTAAACTTAGTGATAAGGTCTAGGTACCTTATCACTGTTCTACTTTAAGTAATGCTCAATTAAATGCAATTCTACACCATGAAATCAAGTTCTGCCCAAAAACTGTTGACTTAGGAGTACTGATTAGTCAGAGTACTCTTAAGCAAAGAGCATTAATCTAAAAGTTGGAAGTTCTAGCATTCTAGTTCTCCTAGAACATTAGCTGAGTTTAAAGATTAATCCTATTAATATAAGTTAATTTGTCTACAAAAATTCTAAAAATGAAATTATACAATAATAAGAACTTATATATCTCTAGTATTTTTTTTATTACTTTCATGGATTTATACCCAAATGAAGTGGGGCTGCCAAAGTGATATGGAAATATGAGGACTTTAAGGAAGTACTTCTTGACATAACTTGTTGGGATTTTCAGGTTCAAATTCTTTGATTAGCTAGTTTCTCTGCCTGTGTTTCTTATTTTTTACTTTGAGAGCTTATGATGAATAGGATGCTCAGGAATATGTTGAGTTCATTTCTGATCTTAGAGTTTATTATTTTAAGTCGAGTAATATCTTGAATGAGAAGGTACCCAATAAAATTGTTTTTGTATAATTTTTTTTCAAATGAAAAATTAAATGTATATCCAGATGATCTTTAAACTAGGTAGAAAGAAGCCAAACTTGAAAGCAATTTCTCATATATTTCTAACACTTCTAACTAATAAAGTAAAACCAAAGATGAAACTGTTTTCTATAATAAAAGGTAAGGATTGAATTCAATAAAATTTATTGACAACCTGCCATTGGCACTCTACTCACCATTGTGGTAGAGACAATTATTGTTGCTGTCTATATGCATTTACTACAGTCCAGGCACTGTGCTACTAATTACATGTATTAACTTATTTAATCTTTTCAATCTAATGAATTTATGATGCTTTCAGTAGATATATATGAAGCAGCATGGAGTCATGAAAAAAATATCCATTCAACTATCAGATGATTTAGGAAATTCTACTTAATTCATTTGGTTCCAGTGTAAACAATTTTCTGAAAATGGGGTGAATGAGCTTTGAGAGCTATTTAGGAAAAAAAATGAATCAATGAATTAAATGAATGAATTAAAGACATAAACTGCAAATACTGAATGACTTATGTTGTGTGCTATCTCATAGTTTTTGAAGCTACTATGTTAATTTAATTCTATGGTTTTGGTTTAAGAGCAAATAATGGTAATAAAAGAAAGAAATATTCACACTGATGAAGCCATTCTTGTTTTTGTAAAAATGTGTTAGATTATGACAACAAAGAAAGGGAGTATAAGAAAGAAACTAATGTTTGTTACTATTAGAAGCTTTCTACTTTGATGAATAAAAAAGATTATTAGAAGCATGAAAATAATTCAAGAAAGTAGTAATGAATAAAAGATAATGATACATACATTGAAAAACCATTATGCTTAGATTAATGTTAAATGATCTATTTTTAATAAAACCTTAAGCTTGTGTATAACTTAAACTGTCTGAATTTAATTTAAAAGTCTTATGGAAAAATCAACTAGAATTCATTAAAAGCTAAGTTAACATTACTAAGTTTGTGGGAGAGATGATGGAAGAATCTGCAACATGAAAATTACAAAGAAATAGTTTCCTTCATTAATAGACTAATGTAACATCATAATATAAATATAACAACAATAGAGAAAAAGGCAAATAAAGAGTAGTAGAAAACAAAAGTAAAGAAATTGAAAAATAAAAATATTTTAGGTAGAAACAAAACAAAAGATATCAAATTCTAAATTATGTAACAAATTTAAAAGTTTTTAAATACTAAAACTTATTATCAACACTTCTAAAATTAGTATGAACACAGTACAAATGTAAATATATTGTGTAAATAATCAAAAAGTAAATAAATTTGTCACCATAGACTTGGCTTACCAATTTTTTTCTGAGCCTACAAAACATAGCCATGATTGTCATTAAAATAATCCAGTAAAATAAAAATTTGTTAAAACTATTAAATATTGAGAACACATATGTATTAGCCAGTTCATCTGCCATCACACAGTACCATAGACTTAGAGGTTTAAACATCAGAAATTGATTTCTCACAGCTCTGAATATTGGAAAGTCCGAGATCGAGGTGCTGGCAAATTTGGTTTCTGGTGAAAGCTCTTCCTGGCTTGTAGAAAGCTGACTTCTCACTGTGTCCTCACAAAGAGAGATCCAATGTGTGTTCCTATTGAATGAAGGGCTCATCCTTTCAACCTCATTTAATCTTTAATACCTTCTCACAGATATTTTCTGTTTCCAAATACAGTCATATTGAGAGTTAAGTGTTCAACATAAGAATTTTAGAAGGACACAATTCAGCCCAAAGCAACACAGAAATGTGGAATTGCATCACATCACTTGATAACATGTGCCTCATGACTCTTTTTTTCTATTTTTGCTATTTATTTTTTGATAAATGTGAAAATTAGGAGTTATTAATCTTACTGTAAAAATGAGTTATCAGCCCCAACCTGTTTTGCTCAATGGATAAAGTGTCAGCCCATGGACTGAAGGGTCCTGGGTTTGATTCTGGTCAAGGGCATGCATCTTAGTTGTGGGCTCAATCCCTAGTAAGGGGCATGCAGGAGGCAGCTGATCAGTGTTTCTCTCTCATCGATGTTTCTAACTATCTGTCTCCCTTCCTCTCTGTATAAAATCAATAAATATATCTATATCTATATCTATATCTATATCTATATCTATATCTATATCTATATCTATATCTATATCTATATCTATCTATATCTATCTATATTTATATATATAAAAGTGTAGGTGATTGTTATATATCTATATCTATCTATATATATCTATCTATATATCTATATATCTATATCTATATCTATATCTATATCTATATCTATATCTATATCTACATCTGTATCTATATCTATATCTATCTATATATATATAAAAGCCTAAGCTACTGTTACAACCTAACAACCGGAACTACTGGTCAACCAGTTGCTATGATGTGCACTGACCCTCAATGCAGGAGCTGCCCCCTGATGGTCAGTGCCCTCCCACAGGAGGAGCACCACTCAGCCAGAAGCCAGGCTCACAGATGTGAACACAGCTGCAGCAGCACTATCCAGTTATGGCAGCAGGCACAGCGGGCCAGGATGAACAAGCAGTGTGGTGCCTGGCCCCAGCTCAGGCTCCTCCCTGGCCGCCTGCAGCTTGGCACACTGCTACATCCCCCAAAGGGACCTAGATTAATGGAGGGCACAGGCCAGGCTGACGGGACCTCCCCTTGCATGAATCCGTGCACCAGGCCTCTAGTATATATATTAAGAAAACTGAGTTATCAGAAGAAAGCATATAAAGCCAAAACAAAGCTTGACAGCGTGATCTTTTTCAACTCTATTTTAAAATCTGACACTATTTTTTTAAGTATAAAAAATTAAAATTGCATAAACACATTATTTTTCTATTTCATTCTAAGGCAAATGCTAAATGATGAGATAAAGTGTAAGCTATAATGTGGCTGAGAAAAAAGTAATGAGCCCAGGACTGAGAAGGACATACTTACTTGAAATATAGAAGAGAAATTTAAATTATTCACCAATTCCAACCATGTTATCCCTCAACACATCTACCCTGGGTTAATTTAAGTTTCAAATATATCCCAGTTTCTACTCTTGCCCTCTTAAAATCACTAGTCAAAATAGCTGTCAGAGTGATCTATTAAAAATATAAATCATGCTACATGCCTATTTGCTTTAACTTCTCCAATAACTTTTCATAAAATGCCAACTGTTGAATCTGATTTATAAAGTCCTACATGAACTGATGTCTGACTGCCTTCATTAGCCCTCTTTCTTATCCACTATGCTCACAAGCCCACACTGGCCTTCCAAATGTCCTTGAATTCATCATGCTCATTTGTATCATACTTGCTCAAGGACATGGATAATAAATCCCTACTCCCCTTTAAATGATCTTCTTTCTATCTTTAAATGATGATTTTTTACCAGGCAGCTCTCAGCTTAAATGTCACCTTTCAGAGAGACATTTCCTGACCAACAATTCTAAAGTGCCATTCATTCACATTTTATAATAGTTTAGCATTCTAATTGTTTGCATGAAGGACAACACTTTTTGAAGGGGCACTTATTTGTACTTGTCAGCTTTGGTGCAGTAACAAATGGTCCCAAGTCACAATAGCTATAGCAACAAAGGATTATTTCTTCATCATATTACATGTATGCTACTGGAGGCCATAGTCTTGCTCCAGGCTACAGCTCTATGCCAGTCTATGGCTTGGCTATAGCTTTGTTTCACAAGTTTCTTTATCCCAGGCCTCAAGTTGAAACCATTCTACTTATGCAGATATAAGTATTTTTATTATAGGGAAAATTTGTGACATTTAAAACTGCTTGGACATGCTATTTACCACATTCACACACATGCCAAAATCAAAATCAATGCAATTCCTTTCATGGGGGACATGGGTAAGTCACATGGCAGTAAGTGGGACTGTATAATGCTCTTAAAAGAAAAGAAAAACAAAATAGTGCAAACAATACAATTACCACATAGCTTTTTAGATACTTGAAGCCAGTATCTTTCTCTTTTGGTCATTGCTCTAACTCTTGAACCCAGCAGTATCTGACATACATATTTAATAAATACACATGAGAAATAAATAATGAATAAATGCACAAATATTACTGTATTTCCATCATCCTATAGTCCATCAACCCATCGTCCCATTGCCAATTAGGTGAGGATATATAGTGGCTTAATGTTCAGCCTGTTGATAGAGAATTTTTTGTTTCAACTGGAGGCTGATACAATATTTAAAGAATTTTATTTTTCAACTTTTCCAACAATTTTTATTCACAGATATTTATAAGCAAATTGGGATAAAATCATTCTAAAAATGTTATCATAGGTGTTTTAAAACCAATTTAACTTGTTTCAAGAGTGGGCTTTATCTATATATACATGGAAAAATGTGAAGAAAAAGAAAAGAGAAGTAAACATTTTTTGAGCCCATGTTACATGCTGGGCACTTATGCATAACCTACATCATTAATCTTCAAAAAATCCTCATGGGTAGGTATTTTTAGCTTTATTTTTTTCAGATGAGAAAAATGAGGCTCAGAGAAATAATGTTATGGGAATACAATAACACTAGTCTAATCAAGTCTCCACATTTCCTGTTGACAAGCATTTTGATGGCCTTAGGAGAAATGAGTTGGGAACTCCTTTTAGCCCTTGCTCCAAATCACCTATGCCACAGCAACACAGCTCACTAGAACATATCCATTGATAGCAAAATTGTGTCTTTTTCATGTTGCAAAGAAAAGAAATTATCCAAATCTCTCCAGATTGCTGCAAAGATATATTAGCTCCCTTTCACCAAATAAATATGGCTCATAAACTAACTATGACAAAGACAAAAATGGGTAAATAAATGTGATCTCAGAGTATTCAAATCAATTGGAAATATTTTTGACAAGTTTTTGAGAAGCTGTAACAGTGGTAACAGAAATGTTCGTTAGCTTTTCAGAGCATTTCCTTGTTATGTCAATCTTACAGGTGATAAAGTAAGAAAGTGAGTAGACTAAGAAGAATAAGGGTGAGTAGTACTTTTTATCATTGATGAAGTGAAGTTATAATGATGAGCCTCTGCAAGGCTTAGAGCAGAATAAGATATTGAGCAACACCTTGAAGTCATGTTATGCCAAAATTTTTAACGTGGCATGAAACAAACAGAATGCCACTCCGCTGGCATATAAATGTGCTATGTACAGAAACAAGGAAGAGAACTTCTGTAATGCTTATTACTTGTGTAAAGAAAATCTTTTCAATCATAAGACCTAGAGGTAGAGTAAGTGTGGAAACTACAAATAACTCCGTTTTCCCAGGTCTTCCAAATAATAGACAGTACTATAAATATCTCATTAAAACTTGGATTTGGTTTTGTGATCCTCTCAATACCTGGCCCATATAAGAACCTATAATTTTATTGTTGTTGCTGAATGAAAAGATTAATCAATCAACTTTTGCATTTAAAGACTTTACAAAAATCTAGAAATAGGTTTTTATTGGTTCACTGGAGGAGGACAAGGTTATTCCTACTATATTAACATTAATTTTTGGAACGTAACTGTAGCTAAGCTTAGCAGACTATCTTGTGTGATACTGCCTACACAGTGAGGCTAACATGCTCCTCCTTTGTTCTAGGAATGTTTTTGAAAGTTTAAAGACACATAATTGAAAATATGTAACCTATTTTTCAATCACTTAGTTCATTTTCCTCTTTCTTCAATTATATGTAGCTTTATTTCCACTAAAGTTCCTTTTAAAAACCACATTCATTCATTCATTAAGCACTTGCTACCTATAACAGGAGATAAAAATAAATAATTAATAAATAAGATTATGTATTATAACTACATTTGAGAGGTAGAACTCATGTGCTCTCTGAGAATAGGAAGAAAGATCTTTGCCAAAGTGAGTGATTAGCAATGGCATGGGCAAGAAATCAGTGTTTGGACCGAACTACAAAGGAAGTAAAATATGTAATGACAATGGTAACATTAAATAAAACTTACAGTGAAAGTGTTCCAATCACAAGCTCATAAAAAAAGTGTGAAAAACATACATATCAACCAACCATGGGGCTTGAGCTGAAATAAGGGAATAGCAATCAGATAAGTAAGAATTGCAGATTGTGAAAGGCTTAAATCTGTTATATTTCTAAGGCTGTTGTTTTGATCATATAAAATGTGAAGCATCTATCTATATCTATATCTATATCTATATCTATATCTATATCTATATCTATATCTATATCTATATCTATATCTATATCTATATCTATATCTATATCTATCTATATCTATCTATATCATCTATATCTATATCTAAGCCTAAGTGATCATTACAACCAGTCGACTGGTCAACCTGTCTGTCACTTTCAATGCAAGCGCTGCCCTCTGGTGGTCAGTGTGTTCACACAGCCAACCTCCCGTGGCCAGCCAACTTCCTGCAAGCCCTCACCCTGGCCAGCGGTCCCCATCAGCTCTGATGGGGACTGAAAGAGATGGTCCTAATAGGCCCCAATTTCTGACCATGCTGAGGAACCCCACACATGCACGAATTCATGAACCAGGCCTCTAGTGAACCAATAAAAACCTATTTCTAGATTTTTGTAAGGTCTTTGAAAGCAAAAGTTGATTGATTAATCCTTTCATTTAGCAACAATAAAATCATAGGTTCTTATATGGGCCAGGTACTGAGAGGATCACAAGAAAGACATCATTCCTGACAACAAGAGTAGGTTCCTGACAACAAGGGGACCCTGGGAGGAGAGAGACAAACAGTTGCAGTGACTACAGAGTGTTTCCTAGAAGCAATGCTATGGAACTTAGAGGGACATGATACAGCTGTGAATACAAAGCATGATGGAGTCAAGTGGACAGAGACACATTATAAATTTAAGTGATAAAATCCAATATTCAGGCCAATTCAAAGAAGAGAAAATGAAGACATTTCAGAAAAAAATTCTGTGAGAAGTCAATTAGCAGTGATAGCAAAGCTAAGGTATCAGAAGTGATTCTGAAATTTTGCAAACTAGGTGGTGTGAATATACTTAGGATTTGGCTTCAATCATCTGTATTAGCCCCTAAAAACAGAGTCAGCCTGTCCTTTAAAGCCAGGAGTTGATTTTTTTGCTTTAGCGATGAACATCTTAGATGGCATCTTCTTCCAATATGACTGTTTTATCTACATTGAACATCTGTAGCTGCCTTCATTAATTACTTTTCTAGATCTTCTAGATAGTTTGCTGTGGCTTCTATATCAGCATTTCTTGACTTCACATTGCACTTGTTATGAAAACAGCTTCTTTTTTAAAAACTTTATGAATCAGTCTCTGCGGACTTTAAACTTTTCTTCTGCAGCTTCCTCACCTCTCAGCTTTCATAGAGTTAAAGAGGGTTAGGTCCTTGCTCTGGATTAGGATTTGACTGATGGGAATATTGTAGCTAGTTTGATCTTCTATCCGGGCCATTAAAACTTTCTTCATATTAGCAATGAAGCTTTTTCACTTTCTTATCATTCATGTGCTCATTGGAGTAACACTTTTAATTGCCCTCAAAAACTTTACCTTTGCATTTACAAGTTGGCTAGCTTTTGACTTATCATGACTTTTGACATGCTTTCCTCACTAAACTTAATCATTTTTAGTTTTTTATTTAAAACTAGATGCCCAGTACACAAATTCATGCATGGCGGGGGGAGGGGGATCCCTCAGCCTGGCTGGCAATTGAGACCAATGGGGGGCTGACCAGGGGGGAGGGACTATGGGAGGTTGGCTGAACAGGGGGAGGGACTACTGGAGATTGGCCAGCTGTGGGAGGTTGGCCAGCTGTGGGAGCACACTGACCACCAGAGGGTAGATCCTGTGTTGAGCATCTGTCCTTTGGTGGTCAGTGCACATCATAGCAACTGGTGTACTGGTTGTTCAGTCATTCAGTACTTATGCTTTTATATAATAGACTAGAGGCCCAAAATTCATGCACAGGGTGAGGGGTCCCTCAGCCCAGCCTCCACCCTCTCTAATCCAGGACCTCTCGAGTAATGTCCTACTGCTAGTTTAGGCCTGATCCACAGGGACATCCCCCTCATAATCTGAGATTGTTGACTCCTAACCGCTCACCTGCCTGCCTGCCTAATCGCCCCTAACTGCCTCTGCCTGCCTGATAGCTCCTAACCACCTCTTCCTGGTCACCTTTAACCACCTCTACCTGCCTACCTGGTCTCCCCTAACTGCTCCCCTACCAGCCCGGCCACCCCTAACTGCCCTCCCTCCCTTGTCAGCCTGGTCACCCCTAACCCCCCTCGGCCTACTGGCCTGGTTGCCCTTAACTGCTCTCCCCTGCCGGCCTGGTCACTCCTAACTACCTTTCCCTTGGCCCCCACCACCGTGGCTTTGTCTGGAAGGACGATGGATATCCAGATATTATCTGATGTAATTAGCATATTACCCTTTTATTAGTGTAAATAAGAGTCTTGCAACTTTTCCTGTAACTGAACACTTAGATGCCATTGTAGGGTTATTAACTGGCCTAATTTTAATATCGTTGTGTCTAAGGAATAGGGAGGCCCAAGAAGAGGGAGAGAAATAGGGGGAAAGCTGCTTGGTGGAGCAGTCAGAACATTCACCATTTACCCATTAAAGTTGCCATTGTATATGGGCACAGTTTATGAGGCCTTGAAACAGTTACAATAATAACATCAAAGATCACTGATCATAGATAGACATAATAAACATGATAATGAAAATCTAGAGATATTGCAATAATGACCAAAAGGTGACACTGAGACACAAAGTGAGCAAATGCTGTAAGAAAAATGGTGTGGACACACCTGCTTGATGCTAGGTTGCCATAAACCATCAATTTATAAAATTGCAATATCGGAAAACTACAGTAAAGTGAAGTGTAATAAAAAAGGTATGCCTGTAAAATAAAATAAAATTGCTCATTACCCAGTTTATCTTAGCCTTGTTGTTCATCTCAGTAAAAAATAATGCTGCCATTTACACTGCTTGTAAAGATTAAAAGAAATCATGTGTATAAAGCATGAGTGCATACTAAGTATTCAATACTTGTTATTAGTTAATAAGAAATAAACTGCTTTACTACAGTGAGGAAAATCAGCTCATGAAAATATTCTTTCTGACTTTGCTGTTCTAGGAGTTTCAGCAGCTTTCTTGGAACGGATTCTGTGGCTTCTATGGGGATTATTATTAGTCAGGAGAAGTATGGAGGTTTTTGCTCCCTCTCATTCTCCTTTTATCTGACTTAAAAGAGAATACTGATTCTATTACATTATATTCAAAAGGAGGTAATGGAGATCATTTATTTTTATAGCCTATTTGTTTTTCACCCTGACTACCTTTTAGAATCAAATAGAGAACTTTTTAAGTGCTTAAAACTGGGCCTACTCCCAGACTTTAGAGTCTCAGAGGGTGTTACCTAGGCATCAGCATTAAAATAAAAAATCCTGATAATTTCCAATGTCTAGCAACGACTGAGAATGATCAAGTAGCAGTTTTTGTTAGGAACTTTGCTATAGTACTTCACTAAATGAATACTCAGACACGCCTTTGAAATTAGAAATTTATTCCTGAGAAAGAAGTATAAATATGTACTATAATAAACCACTATATATATATATATATATATATATATATATATATATATATATATAGTGGTTTATTATATATTTATATATATATAAAATCAACTTTATACTGTGATATCTATATATACAATGTAAAAAACTTAAAAGTCAAATATTAAGGCTATTTTTTACAACTTTTTGAATCATTAATTTTCTGACATGTTTTTATTGTTGTTTTTAATCCTCACTGGAGGATATTTTTCTATTGATTTTTAGGGAGAGTGGAAGAGGGGGAAAGACAGAAAGAAACATAAATATGACAGAAACACATCGATCGGTTGTTTCCTGCAAGAGACCTGCAACCAAGGTACGTGTTCCTGAACAGAACTGAACCTGGGACTCTTCGGTCAGCAGATCGATGCTCTATTCACTGAGCCAAACCAGCTAGGGTGTGACGTGTTTTTTTAAAATATATGTGTATTAATCTCAGATAGGAAGCTAGAGGGAGAGATAGAAACATCAATGATGAGAGAGAGTCATTGATTGGCTGCCTCCTGCACTCCCCACACTGGGGACTGAGCAAGCCTGGCATGTGCCCCCACTGGGAATCGAACCGTGACCTCCTGGTTCATAGGTTGATGCTCAACCACTGAGCACACCGGCCAGGTGCCTGACAGGTTCTTCTTCTAACTCTGTAAGTTATGTGTCATGTTAAAAAAATGGGAAACAGACTTAGAATATCTGATCACTTTTTGCCTGTGCCTTTTAAAACATTTATTAAATTTATTAAACTGTGCTTACTGTGAGTACATCAAATGTCAAAATAAATTAAATCAAGAGGAGTCAAACCTAAAGACTGATGGCAGATGCTAACTATTCCACTTAATTGTCTAACAACATATGCAGAGAGACAATCTCCAAGGCAACTGAGCCATAAAACCACACAAAGATTTGATTGTGTTGATTGAAGCCCCAAAGAAGAAATCACACAGTAAAGAATAAAAGACCAAGGCAAAAGGAATTCAGCAATTTTCTGTATCTTTCAGTTTATCATTGTCTTGGTAGTGTGATGCATCCCTTATTTTCTTAATACCATGATGAGATACACACTGACAAATTCAAGCATTATATCTGTTTATGCTTGGTAAAAAAAAATCACTCAAAAACCTCCTTCCTTAAAATTAACAACCATTTATTGAGCTCTTACATCTAAGAATTAATTTGGATTGCATTCTGTTAGGAAATTCTCTGGCATCTTTTATTCATCTGTGGTCAGCTTCTGGTCAGATGCACAGATCTGTTTCAGGAGGTTGACTGGATGACAGCTGGGGAACAGTGGCTACTTGGTCACATACCCTCTCTCATACAGCAATCTAACTTGGTTTCATTTATATGATGATAAAATGTTCCAAAAGTAGCAGGTACAAATGTTCTTCGAGTTGATGCATGCTTCACAATTGCCAATTTCCCATTGGCTAAGGCCCCATCACATGGGCAGTGCCGATTCAAGCGGTAGAGATGAAAGGAGAAAATTGTGATCATTTTTGCAATCTCTCACCGTTCTTCTTGTGACAACCATCATTCACATTCCTTCCACAAGCAAATTACATTCATCCTATCCAAAGACTGAAAATTCTCATCCACACTTGGAGTGCAGGACCAAATGATGTTCACCAAGTTCTGATATAGCTCTCTTCATCCAGAAAAATCCACTTGTTTCCCAATCTGAATCAATTATCAGCTCTCCCAGCCCAGATTCTTCTATGCTTTTGTTCATGATGGCCATTGTGCATTTTCATAATTTGAGTGCCTGCTTTCATTTTAGCATGAATATGAAGACATCAGTACTTCTTGTATTTATGGATATGCAACATTAATTTATTTTTGTATGGTCATGTTCTATAATATTTTTTTTAATTTTGAATGAATAAATAGTTGAATAAGTTAATGATAAAAGTTGGTAGCTTGATGATGCAAGGAGTATTTCTTTATATAATCTGAAGTAGGGTATTTTTGAAATTATTTATCCAAAGTTTAGCTTTTATAGAATCACAACGAAGTGAAAGCTCAATATGGCGATATTTGAATGAAGAATTTCTAGTTAGTGTATTTCATGATGTTTTCAAGTTTGATTGGCACTGCATGATTCAGAAATTATTCATAAACACATAGACATAAGAGGAAAGACTTGGTAGATTCAGAAAATATCAAAAATCCTAACCTATAACTTCTGATTTTGAAAGATTCTCTATTATATTGATGTTATCATTTAAATAATTTTGGCCATTTGCGTTTATATAAACATGCAAATGGGTAGCACAGTAAGATTATATATATATATATATATATATATATATATATATATATATATATATATATATAAAATCTTTATACTCCTGTCATTTTAAACCAAAAGAGTCAGGCAAACTGTTTAATACTGAAACCACCACTAACTGTATATGTGACTTGGGCAGATTATGTCCTCAACTTGTGTAATGACTGTACTAATATCTACTGACTCAAGTGTGTGACAATAACATAAACTCATGTAAGAATCCCCACTTTTTAAAAAAAATAAATTTATTAGGGTGACATTGGTTAATAAAGTTAAATTGTTTTCAAGTGTATAATTCTTTGATACATCATCTGTAACTGCACTTCTTTTTAAGAAACAGTGTAAGAGAAAGAATGTAGATAAGTGTATCACTTTAATCATATTGTTTGTACCAACTCAAATAACATCCATTTTTGTACTGTACAATTACAATTTAGTTTTGTATTATACTGATTTCTTGTATTGTGCCAATTATTTTTGTTTGTATACAATACATACTAAAGTTTATTATGGAATATTTAGTAGAGATATGATATTTTACCAATAGTCACCTTCAAAATTAATTAAATTAAAATAGAATTAACAATCAGACATTATTTTCCACATACCGTTAACATCTTAATCATAGTATAAATTTTAAGAACAGGTTGACTTTTTTATTCTATTAAAAACCAAAATTGGACACTGAAAAATAATCCATTAGATCATGGTTTTCTACCGGTGTCATTCTCCATATCAGTTTAAAAACTAAACTATTCCTTTCTTCACTTCAAATAGTAAGAAAGTGCTAAAAAGTGTTCTTATATGTTCTATTAAATAGCTCTGCTTATCTTTTTACACCTTGAAATAGTGGTTCTTATAAGAGACTTCATCACCAATTTTTAAATAAATATTTTTAGAGCAGTTTTATATTTTAGCAAAATTGAAAGGAGGATACAGAGATAATATCCCATACCTCTTGCCCCACACATGCATAACCTCCCCCATTTGCAAATCCTCCCACCAGAATGGTACATTTGTTACCATTGATAACCTGCATGATCAGACCACTAATTTTTTTCCTTTTTCCCTCTTAAGTTTGGGATCGCTTCACTTAGCTAAACTAGGCCTTCCCCTTTCTTCACTTATTTGACAACATGTGAACTCCACTAAGGTAAGCATTTACATCAGTTAATTGGCAGTAAATATTTCTTAAATCTCACTAAGAATTCTATGCTTCAAAGTAGCTAATTAGCATATATATATATATATATATATATATATAGCTAAAGATATAAAATTTATTGCTAAGATATAAGCATATTGTATTACTTCAAAATTGCTAGCACAACTTGACCTTGACCTTCTCCCTGATATTTTTTAGACAGCATTTGGGCAAATACAGTCTAAGTTTTGGTTGTTGTTGCTGTTAATATACACTCCCCCTTTTCAGGTTCCAATTTATGTATTGAACCAGATTGTTTTAAAGCAGTTCATTTGCACATCAAAAAGCATGGCCTAACTCTCCTGGATTGTTTACCCATCCTGCCTTTTTTTCATCTCCCTTAACATACTATCACAACTGGCTTTTATTTAGCATAGTAAACAACATTTATAATGCTGTAAAGCGAAAAGAAAAGAACAAATAACACTGAAATAATATTTTTTTTAACTTAGGTATCACATTAAGTATTTTGTCTAATGGTTATAAAAAGTTCCTCTAAATAAAGAATGCTTATTAAAAACACACTATTCCATTTCATTTAAAGGAATACAATTAAGTAAAAATATAGTCTTTTTTTCTTTTCATATACTTAATCCTTTCTAAGCACTGTGAATTTTTTTCCAGGTTGACAAAGGTTGGAATTTTAAGACTGAACTTTTACAAATTCCTCAGCCCCTGTAGAAAAAGTGAGGCAAAGGCACCTCATTAATGCTATGTACAATGAGACTTGTTTGTGTTTGGTGACAAAACAAGATCTGCTTCTGTAAAAATAATTTTAAAGTGTGTTTTTAAAAAAATCATAGCCAAACAAATATTCATTTCTTATACTAGTAATAGTCATTAAAATAAACTTGAATTGATTAATTAGACTGCACTTGTTTTTATACAAATCTTAAAAATATTGAAAGAAATATCTATAATAATAAAAGGGTAATATGCTAGTTAGACCAGGTGTCCTTCCAGAAGAAGCTGGGGCCAGAGGGGAGCCCAAGTCTCAGGTGCCACAGGGAAGCCAATGCCAGCAGCCGGGGGAAGGAAGGCTTACTCTCACATGAATTTCATGCATTGCACCTCTAGAAAATTACAATACAGGGGCTTTTCTCTCTTTTTAAAAATAATTGACCTCTATTGAAACTAGTCATGTAGTTCTGTCCTAACTTGAGAACTTTCCTTAATGTGATAGTAACCAATTATGTTTCCATTATGCCATTTACTTATACAGAGCCCATTAAAACACTTATTTTATTAGCAATTTTCAGCCATGAAGATACCATCCCAAGGGTCACTTAAAACAATCTCTACATATTCTGGGTTATTGTGTATCAAACACCTCCTTCATATGTATTCTTGACACAGTTTCAACTACAAATATAACTCAATGTGCTTGTTAGAATCCTATAATGTTCCTAACATTTCTGAACACAATCCACAGTTTCTGTGGATATGATGCTATGTCACTTCCATAATTATGTTACACTAGAGGCCCGTGCATGACATTTGTGCACTGGGGATGGGTCCCTCAGCCTGGTCTGTGCCTTCTCACAGTCCAGGAGCCCTCAGGGGATGTCTGTCCACTGGCTTAGGAAGCCAATGGGCAGACATCCCCCAAAGCGTCCTTAGTGCTGCCACAAAGGCAGGAGAGGCTCCTACCACCATTTGTGCTTGCCAGCCGTGAGCCCGGCTTCTGGCTGAGTGGCACACCCCCTGCGGGAGCTCACTGACCACCAGGGGGCAGCTCCTGCATTAAGTGTCTGCCCCTGGTAGTCAGTGTGTGTCATAGCGACTTGGTGGTTCAGCCATTCAGTTGATTTGCATATTAGCCTTTTATTGTATAGGATGGTACTATTAACCTTAAAATTGGGATATAATCAAGGTGAGCCTAATTTAACCAACAAGCCCTTTAAGATGAGAGAGTTTTCTCTGGCTGGTAAAAGAAGTCAGAGATTCCATGTATGGGAGGGATTTGATTCATCTTTGATGGCTTTGAAAGAAGCCTCAGGTTAAAAAATGCTAGCAGCTTGAAGAAGCTGACAGCAGCCCCTGCTAGCTAAGAGCCAGCAAAAAAAGAAAGGATTTGAGTCCCCCTTCTCCCTTTCTTTTTCAGACACAAGTCTACTGAATTAGACCAGCAACCTAAAAACCTATGTGAGTATGAAAGCAGATTTATCTGAAGAATTTATAGTTAAGAACCCAGCCTGGCTGAGACCTTGATTTCAAACATAAGCAGAAAACTCAGTTGAGCCATCTAATCTTTTGACCTACACAAATGTGAAATAAGAAATGGGTGCTAATTTAAGTTGTTAGTTTTTGGTAATTTGTTGCCTAGCAATAGAAGACTAACATAGTCTAATTTGATTATTTTCAAAATTTGGGGGGCAGATCCTATATTTCGAATGAAATATTATAGAAAGTCAGCAATTAAAACTTGTATAACAGAGTTTCTTAGATTAGTCAACTCTACACATCTACACAGAAACCTCACTTTATCCCATATGGCTCATTCATGAAGCTCAGGAATCTTCAGAAGCCATTAGACACCTTGAGCATTAGTGCTATTAATACAATTAGTACTATTAGCACTATTGAGCTAAGTACTACTTAGCCCAATACTAAGACCTTTCCATTTAAAAGTTTATTTCATCTACTTTGCCCTGGTATAGGACATAAAAACAATCAGCTATTTAGATTTACCAAAGTTTAGACGCAGTGTGTGTGTGTGTGTGTGTGTGTGTGTGTGTGTATATATATATATATTAGAGAAAAGAAGGGAGAGGGAGAGAGAGATAGAAACCTTATTAATCAGCTGCCTCCTGCACACCTCACATTGAGGATCGAGCCTGCAACCTGGGCATGTGCCCTGATCGGGAATCAAACCGTGACATCTTGGTTCATAGGTTGACACTCAGCCAGGCTCAACTATATTTTAATAGTTTTTACATCCTAATTCTGACAACAGCTCTTTATACTTTATAGCCTAAGTAGAAAATAGCCTCTGAACTTCCTTTTGGCTCAAATTGAAGGAAAACATAAGAGAAAGCATGTGATGGCCTATATCCCACATTGTAATGATTCCTTGCCAAGCTTCAGAGCATGCAAAACTACAATTTCCCCACACACTTCTCAAAGCCACCTTTTCATGAGTGAATTTTGTCATCAAAACAACAACAAATCAACATAGCTATATTTCAGCAGATAATCCAACTATTTGAAAAATGGATTCTCAAGACAACAAGTATGTTTCTCTAGAAAGAACGTAAGTCTTAAATTTAAACTCTGTTCAGTTTAAAAACTGAACATGCCTTTAGATGGTATTCAGAGAAATGTCTGAGTAGAATGATTTATTTCTGCAATGGTTATTGGTTCAGTTGTATGAATTTGACATTTATTGGCAAATACTTTCGAAGCTAAATGTGTTCACGTAGAATTTCTCTTTCCATGCACAACATATTTCTCTCTTTTCTTTCCATGCTGGGTGTTTGTTCATCTTTTCAAACAAAATTTCTAGAGAACAGATAATCAAGTGAATACATTTTGGGATATATCTTCCCTGTATGGTAGAGCATTCTTGCATAGCTAAACAACACAGGGCTCACTTGGGCAGAAGGATGCTAGCACGTCTTTGTTAGTGCTCCTGTTAGTAAGGATTCACAGTAAAGCTTCAAGGAGCTATTACTCATTTGTTGGAAAGTTTTTTTTGTTTGTTTGTTTTAATATATTTTTATTGATTTCAGAGAGGAAAGAAGAGGGAGAGAGAGATAGAAACATCCACAATTAGAGAAAACCATGGATCAGCTGCATCCCGCAAGTCCCCAAACCTCCACGGGGGATTGACCCCACAACCCAGGCATGTGCCCTTGACCAGAATTGAATTTGGGACCTTTCAGTTCGCAGGCCAATGCTCTATCCATTGAGCTGAACCGGCTAGGGCTTGTTGGATGGTTTTAATCATGATTACACTTTCCATGTGAGTAACATTTCCAAATATGTGATAATTCTGTATCCTCTCAATAATTTTTGAAGTACATTGACTAAATATCATATTCCTATTTTGTCAGCAAAATTTATGAAAAAATGTTTAAATGAGCAAAACAGATTAGTGAGCATCCTGTTTAGTGTATCCATCTGTACTAGTTGATCCATGGATCTGTTTTTGTCTTTGATCTCCACAACCGTAAGTTGTAGGGAAAAACACTAACAGCAATGTCAATGATACTCATCCATGGAAATGAAAATGAGTTTTATACAGTGAATATAATTGATTACAGCCCTGTGGATATTGACCAGTTTTGCATCTATCCACAAACACTTTTCAGCATTTCTGATCACTATGTACATGTTATTTGAATTCTCATTTGAATCAGTTATAGCATCTTATTGGAGTACCTCTCCCATTAATTAATGTGGGTATTGGCTTTATTAAAAATCTAAACTAATAAAAGCGAAATATTAAAATTAACCGTTTCTCCAAGACAGGGTAAGCCACGCCCACCAGCCAATCAGAGCGGCTGTATGCAAATTAGCCCAGCCAACATGGCGGCCGCCACTCACGGACCTGAGTAAACGTTTAGGCAGCATCCGTTGCAGCAGGAGCGAAAGCGATACTGTTTTCGGCCCTTGGCGGGCAGCCTCTGAAACATGTTTCAATAATGTATCAATCGTAGAATCCTCGGGAGCTGAAGG
>PVJC01011825.1:30859-40934 GCA_004026665.1 Murina feae | reverse complement strand
CAGTTAGAGGTGAGCAAGCCAGCGGTGGGGGGGGGGTGTTGGGGGCAAGCAGGCCGACAGGCAAATTGGTTAGTAGCAATCAGGCAGACAGGCGAGTGGTTAGGAGCCAGCAGTCCCAGATTGTAAGAGGGATGTCCGAATCGGACAACCCTCTAAAAGTTCCAGATTGAAGAGGGTGCAGGCTGGACTGAGGGACCCCTCCCTCCTGCACGAATTTTGTGCACCAGGCCACTAATATGTGTGTGTATATATACACACACATATATATTACATATACACACACACACACAAAATGGAATGTTATTCAGTACTAGAAATTCTGACATGCTACTCCATGTATAAATTTTAAGGACATTATGCTAAGTGAAATAACCAGCTTATTTCTGATTAGAAAAGAATATATATTCTGTTGTTCTACTCATATGAGGTAATTAAAGTAGTCAAATTCATAGAGACAGAGAGTTAAATAGTGATTTTCAGGGTCTGGGAAAAGACTGAATGGGGATTCATTGTTTAATGATTGCTGTCTTAGTTTTCCAAGAGTTAAAGAGTTCTGGAGATGGATGGGGGTGATGGTTATACAACAATGTGAATGTACTTAATACCACTGTCAATTTAAAAAAATGGTTATGATAATAAATTCTATATTTTGTATATTTTATCACAATTAAAATTTTTAAATTTAAAAATCCACATGGAGATCCAATATGCAGTCCCCAAAATAGCTAAAATTAAAAAAGACTGACAGAACCAAGTGTTAGTGAAAATGTGATACAACTGAAATTTTGTACACTACTTTTGGAATTTAAGCTGGTACAACCACTTTGAAAAACTGTTTGGCAACATCTACTAAAGTTAAATATAAGCCTACTCTATTACCCTGCAATTTCACTCTTAGAGAAAAGATTGGGCATGTGCACACACAAAAAACACCATAAGTAAGAATGTTCACAGCTGCTTTATTTGTATTAGCCACAGTGGAAGCATTCAAAGATCTAATAGAAGAATGGATAAACTGTGGTATATCCATACAATTGAATTACTATTCAACAATAGACTAGAATGAACTACAAATACGCACTGTGATATGGATGAATTTTGTAGACATTGTTATATGAAAGAAGACAGACAAGTTAAGAATCCTTCCTATACGATACGATTTATATGGAGCTTAATAGCAGACAAACTAGCAGGTAGAGTCTTTAAAAATCACAATGTGGTTACTAACCTTCAGGTTGGAAGTGGGATGAAAACTGAGCAGAAGTGTAAAAAGGAGGAAATCTTCTGGGGTGCTTGAAATGTTCTGTATCTCGACCTGGGTGGTGATTACATGGAGGAATACACATAAAAAAATACACTTTCGATTAATGCATTTTACACTTTATTTTTAAGGTATGTTACCTTAAAAATAAAATATCTCTAAAACACTTAATGTCTCTATAATGAGAATGCTATAATTCAAAAAAGGACTAAGTCTGGCTGGTGTGGCTCAGTGGTTGAATGTTGACCCATGATACAGGAAGTCACCATTTTTTGTTTATTTGTTTCTTATTAATATACATTTTTATTGTTGACAGTATTGCAGCTATCTTCCACTTACCCCCTTTACTTGCCTTTGCCCAGCCCCTATCTCCCCATCAAGTCTTCACCAACCTATTGCCTGTGTCCATGGGCTATGCATATAAGTATATAAGTTCTTCGGTTTATCTCTCCTTGTCTCCCTATCCTCACATTGAGGTATGTCAGTCTGTTCCCCTTTGATTCCTGGTCAGGGCACATGCCTGGGTTGTGGGCTCAATGCCCAGTAGGGAGCATGCAGGAGGCAGCTGATCAGTTATTCTCTCTCATCATTGATGTTTCTATCTCTCTCTCCCTTCCCCTTCCTCTCTCTGAAATCAATAAAGAAAAAACATTTAAAAAAAAGAATAAAATCTCAACTGTGCTTTTCCTTTCTGACTTAGAAGATTAGAGCTTCCTGAGTCAGGTAATGTATCTAAGATCCATACAGTGCAAATTTTCATGTTCCTAAATGTTCACTAGCTTTCCCGAAGCCACTTCATATCCATGGTATTTTTTTTTAAGAAAGTGGTCTGAGCTTGATAGCTGAGGTCCATCTCTTTTTTAAATATATTTTTATTGATTTCAGAGAGGAAGGGAGAGGGAGAGATAAAAAACATCAATGATGAGAGAGAACCATTGGTTGGCTGCCTCCTGCACACCCCCTACTGAGGATCAAGCCTGCAACCTAGGTATGTGTCCTGACTGGGAATCAAAATGTGACCTCCTGGTTCATAGGTTAATACTCAACCATTGAGCCAGGCCAACCAGGCCATGGGCTTTTTACAGTAAGAAACTTTGTCTTTAGTGGAGTCTATACTTTCAGAGCTGTCAATTTGCTTTCTATGGGTTAAATGTCTAATTTGATATTTTTAAGCTTCAAGAGTGGCATCTGATTTTGTTTGACACCCTCATTGGCAGGGGCTAAAAAAAATCCCTCTTCAGCTGTAAAGGCAGAATGTCAAAAATCACAAGATATCGCGTTCTGGCACTGTGATGAACACTTACACCCCCTCAGGAAAGAGAAAGCTTCATTCTCTTTAACAGCCATTTTGATGGCTGATCCTTTTATAGCCAACATAATAACTTTAGCCTCCTTGTGAGAGCACCATGACCCACCATTTTAAGGAAGAAAAAATCCACAAAGTGAACCCTTCTGGCTTCTTCTATCATTCATAACACTGTGCTACTCGGTTGTTGAAAGGGGGCCTTAATATTACCATAATAATTTTGTATGGTGACAGATGGTTACTAGATTTATCCTGGTGATTATACTGTAAGGAATATAAACATTGGCTATGCATGTTGTACACCTGAAACTATATATAATATTGTATGTCAACTATAATAAAAAGAGACAGGGTCTTAATATGCAAAATACTGCATTTTAATGATAATCAAAGGCAAATTCTTTTTAACTGTGTCAGAATGAAAAAATTTTTGACCTTGATTGTCTTTGATCTTATATTAAACCTGTCATTAGTTCAGTCAAGTGGGTGAATTATGAAGGTACATCTTACATGTTGGGCTTAGAAAAGCAGCAAGGTAGGAGGAAAAAAATGATGAGATGGTTAAAAAGAGAAAAGCTAGTTGAAAAGAACCTGGTTTAAAAGAATACCTAATGCATTGGTATTTCGGTATTCTGATAAGTCAGATAGCAAGTCAACAATGAGATGCAGATTTTGCAAAAAGCAAACACTTGTCACATTGGCTCAACAGGATGACCCTGTTAACTGTTACCCCAAGTGAAATTATTCATAACAATTGCAGTTTTATGAGGCTTCAGGAAAAGTGTTCTTTTTTAAAAATTATATTTGTCTTTTTAAAAAAATATTTATTATTGAAAGTATCACATAGATCCTCTTTTCTCCCCATTAACACCTTCTAGCCTGCTCCTGTTCCCCTACCCCAGGCCTTCACCACCCCATTGTCTGTGTCCACGGGTTATGCATATATGCATACAAGTTCATTGGTCCATCTCAGAAAAAGTGTTCTTAAAAACAAGTATCAAGCAACAACTGGTTAAATGCAAAGGCGCATGGTCACAAACAGTGCTCTCTTTTAGAACAGTAAAAAATAATGCAACTATGAGATGTAGCATTTTTATTTAAATACATTGTCTGAAATAGAATAAACTTATTTTCTCCTTTGAGATCACCTCAAAGTGTTTCACTTGATGAAAGAGTCTATATAAATGTCAAGATAGTGGAATGCAATAATTATAAAACCAGATAGGTGGCTTAATTGTTTTACATACCTGTGGTTTTTTCAGATTCCTGTGCTTGCTTACTTGTGTATATGTGGTCTCATTTTCAGAAACCACTTCTAGAAGCACCCATTATGGCTTCTGCACTGCCACCTGTAGACATAAAAGGGAAATAAACAATGTATCATTCATCAGCCATGCATCTTTTCTAGGCATCTAACGGGCATTTTAGGGGAAAGGGGCAAAATCTTGGCTCCAGGAAATAAAAGTGCTCTTTCTCCTGTGTGGAAAATTTGTAAGGAGACCCTCTCCCCCAATGTTTTCATAAACTATTTAGAAATCAAAGCATATATAAGTCTCAGATCAACACTACTTTGATCAGTTCTTTAAACTAAGAGATGGAGTTATAGAAGCCATCCACGAGCCAACCTACAACTATTTCAAGACCTGTCCCTTAAAATGAGAAGGTAATTTCACCATTTTGTTAATGGAGTAATAAAAATTCTGTAAATTACCATGAAGGAAAAAGAGGGAGAGATCTAGGAAAAGGTTACTTTGTCACATGATTGTAAAATGTCTGTTTAAAATAATAATATTAATTCTAACATGAACTACAGCTTTGTCCAATATAAACAGTAGTTAGGTGGGGTATTTACTGCTGTATTCCTAGTTTGAATGTGAATGAATGCTGAAAGGTCTTTTGGACACCCCACAGATTTTAATACAGATAGGTTTTTTCTCCTTTAAAAAAAGTCAAATGAATAAAAATTCGTGAGCATAACAAGCAATTAATAAAGATCCATAAGCAACTATTAGTGAGTCAAAGCAGCCATGAAATGAGATCTGTAAGAGGATTGAGAGAGGAATGAGAGATTGAGAGAGATGAGACTGAGAGACAGGTAATTGAGAAAGAGAGACAAGATAGAGAGAGAGACAAGAGGGATTGAGAGAGATGGAGATGAGAGACTGAGAAAGAGATACACAAGATTGAGAGACAAGAGAGATTAAGAAAGGACGAAGAGATTGAGTGAGAGACTAGAGAGAGATTGAGGGGAGAGAGAGAGAGAGAGAGAGAGAGAGAGAGAGAGAGAATTTAGAATAACAGACCAAACCATGGTGTGTGTGTGTGTGTGCGTGTGTGTGTGTGTGTGTGTGTGTGTGTGTGTGGTCAGTGTGTGGATGTGCTTGAGAGGGGGGAGGGATATAAAGAAAGAGGGGCAAGCAGACCACACTAGGATTCGCGTGTGTGCATGTGTGTGTGCATGAGTGCGTGTGTGTAGAGAGAAACTGAGATTCTAAAGTTAACTGAGAATAACAGACAGTACTAGAGTTTTTTGCCTCCTTCAAGTCCCATAGCCTACCCAAGACAAGTGTCCCAGCTTCAGCACCTTAAGCCAGACACGTGCACCACCCACGCAGCACCCCACCCGCACCCCACGCCCATCCCCTAGGTGAGATAACATCAGAAGCCGCATGGAGAGCATACCCCGCTACCCCAAAAACCTGGGTCAGTGGGGGGGGGCTCTTTATTTCCACCAGAGACCTGTCGCCACTTACCGGTAATTTACTTTAACGCCTTGAGAGACTGCTTTGGTGTAAAGAATTGCAGCAAGTGCAAGAGAATCAAGTCTCCTTTAGCCATCCCTCTCTTCCCTAGGACAGACTCACACACTCACACTCCTTCCTCTCCAACTCCGACCCCACGCTGGGCCATCCCAAAAGGCTTTTCTGGGGGGTCCACCAGGGACCCAGCCTCTTCCCACATGTCTCCATTAAACCCTCCTCCAAACGTGCCCAAGGCGCCAAGTGCATGTGCACAGTCAGCCTTCGGAGGTAATCTCAGCAAACCCATTTCACCCCCTATCCCCTTCCCCCCCACACACACACACCCCTCACTCTGTCCCTGAAAGCGCCAGGGAGTGCAGGGGCTCGGGCAGGGCCCCAGGAGACAATACTCCAGTAACTCCTGTCTCCCCTACACGCCAGGCGGATCCAGCCCCACTATCTCTTCCCCGGGGTTCCTATCATGGTGCCCCCCCCCCAGCAGAGGGCGTCCTGATGGCTGCTGGGTGTGGATTGTGACCAGGGGGCGAACTGCACACACCACCCAGATTGCGGGTAGGGGGCGAAGGGGTCGCGGTCCTCTACGGCCGCTGGGATGCTCAGCACATCAGCAAGGGGGGATGTTGGGATCCGAGGGACAGAAGCCCCAGGGAGGCAGCTGACCCGCACCTCTTCGCCACCCGCACCTCTCCCCCACCGTGCACAGCGGGAGCGCACCAGCCTGCACACCCAGGAGCCCTGCACCTTCCTCCTACTCCCGGCCCTACTGAGCCCGGGTCCGAGAACCAGTGGCCTGGAAGGGAGGGCATCTAGCCCCGCAGCAGCCTTGGATGGGTCAGAGTGCGCGCTGGGGGCGGGGAGGGGGGTGCCCACCTGCGCACACAGTCGCCTTTGCAGCCGGGCGTCCTCCGGCTTCGGGGTTCCTCTGCCGGAGGAGGTGCGGGTCTATCCCAGGGAGTCCAAGCGCCTCCACGCTCCCTGGCAGTGGCGGTCGGTCCTTGGTCCTCGCTGCCTGCCTGTGAGCCTCGCACCCGGCCCGCATTCTGCCCCAGTCCACTCTGCCCGTCGGAGCTTAAACTGTCCTCTCCGCCCCTTTCCCGCCGCCCCACGCAGCGCCCCGCCTCCCTGCCCGCCCACCCTTGCCCCGGCCCAGCGGGACGCCTGGTGCGGCAGATACCCAGTCCCAGGGGGAGGAGGAGTAGATGCGGGGGGAGGAGAGGGAGACCAGGATGCGCCTAACCTGCTCTGCTCTCCCTCCACCAGCCGCTGCTGCGGCGCGCTGACCCAGGGGCCAAGGGTGTGGGCACCGCGTTTCTGCCCCAGCTCATCGGGCCTCTGTTCACTCCCCACGAGGCATCTTCCACAGCCCAGAGTCTGGGTTCTCAACCTTCTGGCCCTTTAAATACAGCTCCTCATGTTGTGGTGACCCCCACCCATAAAATTACTTTCGTTGCTACCTCATAACTGTAGTGTTGCTACTGTTATGAATCGTCATGTAAATATCTGATATGCAGGATGGTCTTAGGTGACCCCTGTGAAAGAAGGTTCGACCGCCAAAGGGCTCCCCACCCACAGGTTGAGAACCGCTGGCCCAGAGGGTGCCTCCGGTTTGAGGAGGAAGGGGTTGGTGACTCCAGGTGGATTGAGCAGGAATGAGGCAAAGACATTAGCATGTCAACTGCTAGAAGATACAAGTTGCTGCCTGTGCCTTGCTTCTGTTGCATGGCATACCTGACTGTGCTGTTTTCCTTGTTACAACTGCAGCGAGATTCAGAGGCATGAATACATTGCCAAGTTAATTGGTTGTAGGGGCTTTTCAAAAATATGATGCCGGTTACTTTATATTATGGCCACATTTCCAACTTTAACAAATAACAAAATAGAACAGAACAGCTGTGTTTTACAGAAACAGATCCAGTGCGCATGCGTTATTTCAACCCTCTGTAATTATATTAATTGGGTTTGTCTTAAAGTGTATTTTAGGTCTTAAGAAAACGGGTGAAGAATTTAAGAGGAGGAACCCGTAAGTTTTAATTTGGCTTTGGCCATAGTTCTAAAATGTCAATTTCATGGATCTTGTTTCTTCCATGTTGGCAATATTCTTCTATTTGGTGAAGGGTGGATTTTTTAAAAGCCAAGAAACAATAAAATTCTCACTCATTTTCTAGCAATAGAATATCTGATCTACAAGTTTTTTCTGTAGTGTTTTTTCTTTTTGAGGCAAACTTCCTTTCTGTTTCCTCATTTGTTTTTGTTTTTTAAAAATTTCTCCCTAAATATAAATAAAGTTATAGATGCCATAATTTTTGAGTCTTTGTTCTCTTAAAAAGATAAGAAAATTAATTATAACTGATTATCACAATTAACCCAAGGCTCATTATATTCAATTTCACGTTGATTAACCCTGTTTTTCAACTCTGCTTTTAGTAATTTAACCTAACACTTGAGAACCAAGAATTTTTTGTTTCATCCCTATAAGAATGAAATGTATACTCTTTAATTAACATTTTTAACCAAAAGTAAAGTCATTAAATTGGCTAATGGAAGTATATTTATAGTGTATTTGTTGCTGAGTAAATGGAGACAATGCGGATGGTAAACAGCATTCTGAAAAAGAGGTTCTGAAGCAAATAAAACCGTCTTTAGAAAAACTGATGATCCCTTTTCAAGGCAAGGATGACAAATACCAGTAATTATGCAAAGAATGACTGCTGCCTCTCTTCTCTGCTTTGATTTTGTGGCTGGGCCTGCATTTATCTCTTTCAATCATCATAATAAAAGTAAAGTAATTCAGCATTCGGTGACTTTACTTAGGAAATTAGCAATTTGAAAATGCTTTTATTACCGAATTAATCCAAGTAGATGCTTCCTATCAATCCGATTTTACTCTTCCATTGTGTGTGTGTGTGTGTGTGTGTGTGTGTGTGTTCATGTGTGTTCCTGAGAAACATCCATGAAATAAAAACATCCAAGGCAAACTCAAGTATAATTGCCAGATAGAGTCTTTCAGCATATGTGTATTGCAACAGAGTTGATATTAAGTGACCTTTGGGTCTTAAATTATATATCAGATATTGGTTATGCATTGCTCATTGGCTGTTTCTTTAATGAGTTCCTGTGTGTTTGCTTTGCCCTGCTTATTTCCCAGAAGTGCACTTTATTTCTTTTAGTCTGCCTTATTGAACCTACCTTCACCTAAACTATTTTTATTGAACCTCCACCAAAGAATCAGACCCTAATCTATAGCTCACTTGACAATCATCTCTGTCCTTCAAGTTAAGTCTCCCTTATGATCTTTGGTAAGAATCCAGCATAATCAAACATCCAAAATTCACCATCAGTCCTGGTTCCAACTAAGAGATAAGAATCAAATTTCTCAAAACCAGGAGGGTGTGTCTCATTTGAATAAAGAGAAGAAACAAAACCAGCAAATCCATTTTGGTCAGGTCAAAACTAAGCCAACAAAATCACAATTAAGATCCTTTCTAAGTCTGAAACATGCTAAGAGATATATAAAAACTCAGACTAAATAACTTTATCTGTATTTTCTTTTACCACTGCAAATCCCTTGCTCCACTGAGCAAACACCATTAGATTTCACATTTTTCCTTTCACTTTCTGTGCTGTAGAGTAGTCTTCACTCGTCTTTAAATAAGAAATAAGACACCCCTTTGTGTCTCCAAGGAATTTTTTGTCACCAACTACTTGTTTTCAAAAGCTTTTTAAAAAATATTTCACATTGAGAAGTACAGATGTGAACATGCCATGTTAGACCCGTGGAAAGGGAGTTCCCAACGACTGGTCCAAATTCAAAAAGTTTGTTGTAACAGCTTAATTGTATCAGCATCTCCCATCCTGATCCTTGCCCCAACACACTTTTATAATTCATTACCTTTCCCCTCTTGAGAAATTTTCTCCTGATAATTATTTTAATAATTTGAATTCATTTACTCTTTGGGATATTTTACAACTCACAAGGAGCCTAAACACAGTGCATAATCTTTTTTCTTTGTATGAAAACAGAGAATTACAGACCTCGAGATGATTTAAGGGGGAAGGGGAAATGACAGGACAGCACTTTTGCCAAAGTCTCCTCCTCTGGGTGTGTGAAAAGCACGAACTAAGTTTCTTCATTTTGGTTGATTTGGATTAGTGAGCAACATCATTGATTCACACTTGCAGAGTAACAATTACTTTAATTGGTTTCCTTGTAGGAGGGAAATATGTCACCAGTTATCTCACAAGACGATGGTGATAGAGACAGTACCATACATATAATGCTCAGATTTAAATGTTCATTCTCTAAGCTAAATTACTTATATGGTATATGTGGGTGTTCCTGTATAATTCAAGGTTAAATATAACCCTGAATACTTGTAATAACAGACCCTTCAGTTACAAAACCCTTGGTAAGCTCTCAGGTTTTTGGGTATGTGATAAACTGATAAATACCTCACTATTTACCTTACTCACAGGAAAAGACCTTTTTCTGATCCAGATCTTCCCACAAATCTCCTAGTACCAAATATTTAACCATATAATTTGATGAGATAGAGGGAGGGAGGGAGGGAGGGAGGGAGAGAGAAAGAGAGAGAGAGAAAGGAAGGAAGGAAGGAAGGAAGGAAGGAAGGAAAGAAGGAAGGAAGGAAGGAAGGGGAGGGAGGAAGGGAGGAAGGAAAAGGAAAGGGAAGGGAAGAGAAAGAAGAAGGGAAGGGAAAGGAAGGAGGGAAGAGATGAGGAGAGGAGAGG
>PVJC01011825.1:0-30759 GCA_004026665.1 Murina feae | reverse complement strand
ATGTTTCCTAGCTGCCAACCAAAGGCTTATTCCTTAACATAGGCAAACATTGTCGGTCACCAGATATTGTGGGTGGGATAGTGTTCTCCAAAAAGATATGTTGAAGTCCTAACCCATGGTACCTGTGACTGTGACCTTATTTGGAACTGAAGCCTTTACTGATGTTAGTAATATGAAGTCATACTGGGGTAGGGTGAGCTCTTTATCCAATATGATTGGTATTTTTGCTGGAAGAGAAGAAGGGACACAGACACAGAGGGAAGATGGACATGTGAAGAGGGAGGCAGAGATTAGACTTATGCTGCCACAAGCTAAGGGACACTTGGGGCTACCAGAAGCTGGAAGAGACAAGAAAGAATTCTCTCCAGAGGCCCTACCAACACTTTGGTTTAGGACTTCTAGCTTCAAGAATTGTGAAACAATAAATGTCTGTTGTTTTCTGCCATCTAATTTATGGTACTTTGTTACAGCAGCCTTAAGAAATGAATGCACCATGGAATCATCAACTCCTCCCAGCACAGAGTGTTTAAGAATGATAAGAACCATCTCTGTACATGAAGAACAGCAGCAGGGTAGAATCATCCAAGAACTGGAAAGAATCTTGAGAATTTACCTAATGTAATGGCTCCTCCAAGATGGGATTTAGCTACAAATGAGGATCATGGAGACACCTGCATATTTGAAAGACTCTTGGAGATTTTTCTCTTTCTTGAGATTATGTGATACATGCGTGGTGCAGGACTTTAAAAGGTGCAGGATGGGGTCCTCTGTACACTTCCTCCATCCAAAATGCCCCACTAATTCAATTTCACCTCCAGTTGTTGGGTTAAAATAGTTTCCTCCCTTTGTCTGAAAGCTTTTGGCCTTCAGTAGTAGCAAATTAAAATGTAAATAAGCCTGAAAGACGTCTGAGCCTGAAGCCATGTCAGTTCCCAATGTATACATTTATCAGTTCATTATTGTTTCTCCATAAATGTTTGCGGAGCTGATCTGAGAAGCAGAGATTAGCAAGAACTAGATGAATGGTTAAGTAGGTTGGGTAAAGGAGAGGAGGAGGAGAAGATGAAAAGGAGGGCCCAAGACAACCTTAATTAATCTCAGCGTTCTATGTGGGACAAATCCTAGACCTACTCTCTCTGATTGTGATCTGGGGCTATAATATAGGAGTGAGAGATCAGCTAGGAGCTTTCTTTTCTTTTTAAAAAAATATCTTTGGATTGATTTCAGAGAGGAAGGGAGAGGGAAAGAGAGAAATATCAGTGATGAGAGAGAATCATTGATCAGCTGCTTCCTGCACATCCCCTACTAGGGATCGAGCCCACAACCCAGGCATGTGCCCTTGACTGGAATCAAATCTGGGACCCTTCAGTCCACAGGCCGATGCTCTATCCACTGAGCCAAACCAGCTAGGGCAGAGCTTTATTTTCTTTACTGTTCCTAGTCCAGTAAGCATTTGTGCCACTAAAGGATGGCGAGGAGGAAGGGTAGCAGGCTTTCACCTTCTCTAATAACCTCTACCAGCTCTCATTTCTCTCCAGCCATCCCCCTATAATAGCTAAGGTGAGTAAAAATAATGTATTTGATATGCAAATGTAACTTCAAGTAAGCCCCAACATGACTTTCTATGCCTGCCCTCACCTTCAAATTCCAATTAGATGCAGCCATTATGTCTTTCTTTAGTAGCTAGATCTGCTACTATTAGTGAGACACTCATTTTGGAATGAATGCCTTGGACAGACCCCAATGTAAACCCACAATCAAGACCAGAAATCCTCCCCTTTCATGTATTATCCATAAAGGAGAACCAAATATTTTTTAGAGAAGTCTGCACTACTTGACAGATGAATAGAGTGGTTCTTTTCTCAGCAGTGCCAGGAGAAATAAGAAGGAAGGTGTCAATTCTCTGAAGAAAGGCAAGCTGAAATAATTCTCTGTATGTCTATTGTTGGATCTTGATATCTAGACTCTAAAAACTTTCAAACATGTTTAAAACACTCAGAAACTGCTTGAGGGCTGACTGGATTTATTCCCTCGTGAAAATGTGCAGGAGTAGTTCAACTATAGCCCACAAAATATTACAATAGAATGAGAACAAATTTTATATTAGATTTTTAAAACCATCCTATCTAATAAAAGAGCAATATGCAAATTAACTGTCCCTCCAGGACAATAATGGCTGGCGCCCATAGTGGTAGGGCAGGATGCTGGTGGCGTTACCCTGGCAATGGGAGCCCAGCAGGAAATCAGACCACAAGCAGCACCCAGCAGGGCCTGCTGGGAGGTCACCATGATGACCCCCGAGCAGATGAGCGGGAGCCTCAGGCGGCGCCCAGCACGACCGTCTGGGCTCTGTCTGTGGAGGAGGCGGAGCCAGCAATTGGGACCCCGGAGGTGGCACCCAGCTGCCTCACCCAGCCCCTCACCCAGGCTGGCCAGGCACCCCAATAGGGACCCGAACCCTGAAGGGACTGTGGGTGGCCTGAAAACGGCCCTCAGCCCCTCACCCAGGTTGGCCACATCCCCATGGGGTAAGGGTCCCCACTGGAGGGCTTGGCCAGCCTACAAACAGCCGTCAGCCAGCAGGCATGCCAGCAGATGGACATCCCCCGAGGAGTCCCAGACTGTGAGAGGGCACAGGCCGGGCTGAGGGAACCTCCTGAGTGCACAAATTTTTGTGCACCAGGCCCCTAGTGTGCACTATAAAGAAGAGTGACCCTTTACTCTATCAACTACTAAGCCTACTTGATGGTATAAATTAGGTGGCCATCTTTGTCCCTGGAAATGCCACCCAGCAGTTGGGCCCAGGGATCCAAATCTTCTCTGCCCCTCACCCCAGGGTAGTGGTAACCAACATAAACCTGGAGTGAGGACAAAACTTCCCTAGTTCCCAAAGCCAAACTGATCATTTAAATATTCCCTGAACCTTGACCCCCACCGACCTCCATCCTCCAGCAGTTTCATTTTCTGCTTTATATTTTCCTGTAGTATCTGTTTCCATCAAACATCCTTTATACTTTACTCATTTATTTTTATTGTCCACTTCTCCTCACTAGAATATACATTCCCTGAGGGCACAGATCTTGTATATTGTGTTTGCTACTATAGACCCTGCATCTACAACAGTGTCCAGTACTTTGTAGGTGTCTGATAAATACTTATGGAAAGAACGATCGATGCAGACATTGTAATTCCATATATTTCACTGAATAGAATTGAAGAATGTTCATATTATTCATCTATATGGTAGGAAAGCATTTCAGCCCTGTCCAGGTGCTCAGTTGGTTAGAGCATCATCCTGATACACTAAGGTTGTGGGTTGTGGGTTCGATCCCCAGTCATAACACATATAAGAATCAATCAATAAAAATGCATAAATAAGTGGAACAATCTATCGGTTCTCTCTCTCTCTCTCTCTCTCTCTCTCTCTCTCTCTCTCTCTCTCTCTCTCCCCTTCCTCTCACTCTCTAAAATTCAATAAATAAGTAAAAATTTTAAAGGAAAGCCAGTTTATTTATGATTAATTTTATTTTATTGAAGCAAAGAACATTCATGATGAGCACTTGGTGTTCTTTTTCTCTTCATACGCTCAACTTTTGTTTCTGAATATGTTAAAAGATCTACCTGATAATTTTTGAATTATAGGACTTGTCCATCCAAGTATATCAATATTCTGATCTTTCCCTAGTTTCTGTGCAGTAGCCAAGTGTGTTAAGGACAAAAATGCAGAGGGGAATCTCTGTTTCAAAGAACACAAGATTCAGCCAAGAAAGCACAAAGTAAACCTACCTCTCAGCCTGTTTATTTGAAGAGCAGTGGACTGAAAACAGGCAGTGCCTATCCCTGTTTGTCTAACCCTGGGTCCTAGGGCTAAATGTAGATGTGGTGAGAGATGCTTCTTCCCTCAAGGCTCATACTGCTTGGCCCATTGCAAGTCTCCATTGAAACAGGGCAAGTGGACAAGGTCAGCATCCTCTGCAAAGGCCCAACACAGCAACCCTGTGGGAGGGCAACTGCCAGTATTGAGAGGCTTTGGACTCAGGTTCTTTTATCAGGAGAGGGGAGGGGAGGGGAGGGGAGGGAAGGGAAGGGGAGGTGAGACCCCACGATTTTATTGGCAAGCTGAACCAAGGCTTCTTTATTCAATGCTTCTTCACTGAAATCACCTAGGAAGCCTTAAAAATATTAATTACTGGACTCAGGGTATGCTATGTAATTTGTGGCACCCCTTGATCAAAACTACTAAGAATTTCAAGACAGCATAACATTAAACCCAAGGCAGGGCCCTTGTAAGCAGGGCCCCATGAAACTGCACCTGTCTTTGGCCCATGAAGCCTGCCTGCTCAGACTCTATTCCCAGAAATTCAGATTCCATTGGTTTTGAGTGGAGTTCAGGCATTGAAATTATTTTAAAGCTCCCTAACTATGTTTAATGTGCAGTTAAGATTAGGAACTCTCATTCTTGCTCCAGAAATCATTAAATTTAAAAGATTCTTACAATCACAAATGACACCTGCATACAAACTTATCTTTAATTCAACAACTCAACATCCTCACTCTGAAACATTTTAAGCTTACCCAAGGTAAAATCATCATGACAACATTCTTTAGAAAAATTGTCTACGCATACATAAGATAAAAGCTGTAGTCATGAATCACCTTTTGATTCCCTTTTTATAAAAATAAAAATGTCATGAAAATGTTATATTTTCTCATATAAAATTGATATAATTTGAAGTGTTATTACTCATCATCATTCACATTAGACTTGAAACAAAGCTAAACAAGAATATTACTAAATGGAAATTTATTATTACATCAATAGAATTCACAGTGACACAAAATTGAAATTCATGTCAAACATCCTTTCCCTCCCTTCCTCCCTGGAGAATAAGGAGCACAAAAGCATTTGGGGTTATTTTTGGTGTGTTTTTTTTGAAATTTTATCTGAGAGAAAACCTTCCAGGAAAGGTTCATGGAAAGTATTGGATCCTGAATTAGTCCCACTACTCTGAGCTTCTCTAAAGAATCTCGGAGAACCAAGTTCTTAAGTTGAAACCCCTTCCCAATCCTCATTGACAGTCTCCTGCTTTCAGTGTAGCTCTGGACACCACCACTGGCTACATCAGGGGACGTTTACAACCTTCCTGCACTCACAACGAGCTCTGCTTAGGTTAGTTCTTCCATGAACCAATCTGAGAGCTCTTCACTGAGTGGTGTTTCAGATAAAGGAGGTTCAGCAGCCATCCCAGATTACACAGGGTCATTTGGGATTTCCTACTGAATATCTGGCATCCTGGGATACTGTTGGTCATATGAGGTGCAAGGCATCAGTGAGAATCTGTTCCAATGCCTCCAAAATCTAAAAATGTGCATAGGAAGAAAGTCGTGCTTGATTGTTTATCTTAGGATTTTGCTTAACTGTATGTTAATTAGTTAGAGATGTGCTTCTGGAAGACTCTGTAGCAGATGGTGCTGGTATTCTGGTCAGATGAATCCCCTAGACACTTTTTTTATGGGTTCTATATATTCATCCCATAGCTTCTGCATGCTTTGTTCCTCACTGCTTATACTTGCAACTGTCTTTAGAGACCTACCCTTGGGCTATAGATCCACTTTGCTGGACCTGCTGGGAGCCTGGGAGGTTTATGTTCCTCCTCACCCTACCCCCTACTCTGGGCAGCCCATAAGCAACAACTAATGGGCACAGAAATGCGAAAGCTCCCCTATCCCTTGTCACCAGGAAAACAAACTCTTAGGTTCAATGTACACCTTTGTGCTTCCCATGAGATTAGGCTGAGACTGGGATGTCACCTGAACTCATACTCTTGGCTTCTTGGTGTTGGTTGTCCAACTCCCTTACTGGTTTTTCCCGAGAGCACATCCTTCACAAATAGCACCTACCTGAATCCTCATGTCAGTCTTTGCTCTGGGGAACCTGACCCAACATGGGCTTGACTCAGGGAATGCTGTTATTATAAAGATATAGCAAACACTGATCAGCTTAGATAACTGTGGAAGAGAAAAGGAAATCTCTGTCTTTATGAAGTCAAGGAAGATAATAATCAACCCAGTAGTGATTCCTTTTTAATGTTGCCAATAGGGAATATTCCTGAAAACCCCAAGTGAACTTGGGTAATTATTGTACTCTCCCATTATATTTGTTTACCAGCACCATAGCAATTCGTTCATGGCATGCTCAGTCTTCTCATCTTGGCAGACCACAAGCCACTAAAAGCTGGGAAAAAAGCCTTTTTCTTCCCTGAGTCACAAGTCACAAAAGGCTAACGTACGACACAGAATACATGCTTACACAACAGATAGCAACGTCATTCAGAAATATTTAGAATGTTTGCCAACTCTAGTAAATAATTCATTTCAATGACTGTGGGCTTTCAGCAACAGGAAATGAAAGGCACACCCAAATGGAATTCTGAAAAAAAAATTTAATAAAGGGAATATTTCCGAAGTTGAAGGTGGGAAATGAGAACCAGCAATGGATAGTAAAGCACCTTGTAGTTAGTAAGGGTGAAAAGCTGCTATTATACTTATCCAGCGCATAAGATGACTGGGCGTATAAGACAACCCCCAACTTTTGAGAAGATTGTCCTGGGTTAAAAAGTCCGGACGGAGGCCGTATGAGGCACAAAAAGGAGCTGACCGGAGACACTTGCGGTCTCCATCCAGCTCCATTGATGACCCCTGACTTTTGAGAAGATTTTCCTGGGTTAAAAAGTCATCTTATATGCCAGAAAATACGGTAGGCCTGAAGGGACAAGTTTGAAATAGAAATTGTAGGAACACTGTGACACCTGTAGCTGTTGGAAGGAGCCCCTAGGCAGGAGCCCAGTACTCCAGTAGAATTCAGCCACTGCCAATCTATAACTTGGCAGTGTGGGGATCAGGACAAATAAATACTCTGCTCTCTCTCTTCTACTCTCAGACCTCTTCTTGATGTCTCCCGTTGGCCAAACCCATCAGAAAACCAGGCAGTTAAAAGAAACTGATTGATGCAACCTAAAGGGGTTCAAATCAGGGTGAGAAAGCTGAAGAATGGATACAGAAGGGCAAATGGGGGAATAACCTGTATGTTGAATAACTCCCCAAACTCTAAAACATGCATGCCACTTAACAGCATGTAAAAGCAAACTGTGGACTGGTAGATACTCCCCATTTACTATTTTCCACCCATTTCTATATTTTCCTGTCTCTCTTTTTCTTAGGTTCCTGATTTTGTACTTATACCTGCTCTAGCATTGACATTTAGGACACCCTCTGGATTTTTCTCGTTTATTGGAATTTAGCTTTCTAGCAGGTACTTGGCTCTCTGTTAAATATTCCCTCTTTTTTTTGCACAGCCAGCATGGCTCAGTGGTTTAGCATCATCCTATGAACCAGGAGGTCATGGTTTGATTTTTGGTCAGGGCATATGCTCTGGTTATGGGCTCAATCCCCAGTGTGGGGTGTATAGGAGGCAGCCAATCTGTGATTCTCTCTCATCATTGATGTTTCCATCTCCCTCTCCCTCTTTGTTCCTCTCTGAAATCAATAAAAACATATTTTAAAAAAAGATTCCCATTTTTTGCATCTTCTGAAGTTTCCAACAAGAAACTTCCCACTTGCTTCAGCCTGTGGAATTCCACTGGGCATGGCCAATTGCCTAACTAATTAGAAATTCAGTGTTCAAGAAAAGTAGCTCTTATTACCACTCATGGAACAACATAAGATGGTGACTTTAACATGGGGAATGTGCATAAATTATGAGAATTCCTAGCTTGGAGCTGGTCATTTATCAGAAAGAACTCAACCGAAACATTATTGAGTTGTTTCTGCCATACATGAGTTTGATGTATGAAATCCTTCTATGCAGGCAGGGGATGGGCTTAATTTTTCTGAAGGGAAAATTAATGCGCAACCACCCTCCTTAAGTTTCCACTTTTGCATGTATCTATTCATTAGCAAGTCAAAATAGCTATAGAACCAGCAGTATTCTAGACATTAGTATGTAAATTCTTAATTGAGAACTGGCAGATAGAAAAAAAAATTCCCAGCAATTCACCTATCAGTCTCAATATAAGGAAGTGAATAGTGCAACATGAGACAGGAATTGGCCACCATGGTCAACCAGTGGAAAGAAGCTGAAAATACAGACAAAATCAGAAGAGGGACATTCTTTTAGCAAGACCTGGCCAAGGGTTTTAGTGAGGAGAAATTGAAGATAAATATCAGAACTCCTCTGTAATTAGCTGAGACATTTACATATTTTAATAAATACCCTATTTATTAAAATATGTAAAAGTCATTTTATAATCACATATTCAATGATGAGCTTCATCATTTGTGATACAGAAGTGTTAAAAGTTTTATTTCAGAAGGAGGTCAGTGTCCGATCGCTGCCAGTTGTCTAGAAATCTTATTTTTAACACTTGCCAGCATAACAAACACCATCCAACAACCTCATTAACCAAATGATAAAGGACTGCACAGAAAGCAAACATGCTCTCAAGAAAACATTTTATGGATTATTATTATTATTTGCAACTTAAAGATACCACCTAATAAAGAGAAAATTCATATCCAATATTTTCATCAGCAATACACAGATCCAATTAATTCAAAACACATTATTTGAAAATTTTCTCTGTGACAGGCACTGGGCTAAAGTCTGGAAAGCATAATTGTCATAGAATTTTGCTGTGAAGAAGTAGAAAACCAGATCAGGAATCTTTCACAAAAGCCTGACAATTAGCAGTTATACCAAGCTACTCTAAATGCAAGATTAAATGGCTAGTCATGGGAGGGATGATAACTTCCTACTTTTAATAATAATTTTAGAAACTAAAAGAACTAGGTATTGCATCTGGTTTCTTTAATAGTTTTTCTTTGACCAACAAATCATATGATTCACATTACAAGGCAGTGCATGGTAACCACAGGGTTCTAAAAGCACACAATTGAGGGTTTCCTGCAACAGGGCTATGGTAGGCTGATTAACGACCCCCCAAAGATATTCACATCCTAATCCTCCAAACCTGTGACCTATTACTTTACATAGCAAAAAGAACTTTGTAGATGCAAATAAATTAAGGCTCTTAAAATGGGGAAATTATCCTGGATTATCCAGGTGGTGGGAAGCAGAGAGGGGGGAGAGAGAGGGAGTGGGAGAGAGAGAGATAGGGAGGTTTGAACATAAAATGTTTCTGTCTTTGATGATGAAGGAATATAGGAATATAGGCGACCACTAGAAACAAGGAAATGTAGTCTCCCCTGGAGACAAGAAGGAAAGTAGCTTTGCCGGTGAATGCCTTGACTTTAGCTTTCTAAGACCCATTTTGGACTTCTGATATCCAGAATTGTAAGATAATAAATTTGTATTATTTTAAACCACCACTAAATATAATGGCTGACTGAGGAATGTCCATGGGAAATGACTCCCTTTAGTAGAAATCTGAATGGGTGGAGACTACAGACACAGCAAACCAGAAGGAAGCACTGAGGCACAAGTGTCAATCATGCAGTGTGACAACTGTAAAAAATTGTCAATAATTATTATTTTTTTACCCAAAGATATTATGTTTATTTCCTAATAACAGGAGCATTTTCCTACAGAACCAGAGTAATTATCAAAATCAGAACATTTAACATCCTGCAGTGACATTATCTAATATACAATCCATTACTCACATTTTGCCAATTTTCACAATAATGTCTGTATAAATATTTTAATGTTCCAGTTGCATTTAGCTTCATATCTCTTTATATTTCTTTAATCCAAAAGTTTCTTAGTGTCTGTTATTCATGGCTTTGATATTTTTGAAGCATGAAGACAAATTCTATTTAGCTCTTATGAAATTTGTATTTATAGAGTTTTAGCACCTACTTTCTCATAGCAGCTTGATAACAGAATATTAATGTAATCTGCATGAATTAATGTGTTTAAGGAGCAAAAGTTGTGGACTGATATTATTTTAAAATTATAATCACATTTCTTTATTTAAAATGTTTTGTTTAGTTATTTGAGAGAGGAAGGAGAAAGAGAAAGAGAAAGAGAGAGAGAGAGAGAGAGAGAGAGAGAGAGAGAGAGAGAGAGAGAGAGAGAGAGATATTTGTTTTTCCATTCCTGCATGTGCTCTGGCCAGGAATCAAACTTGAAATCTTTGAGTATCAGGATGATGCTCTAACCAACTGGGTCACCTGACCAGGGTTTCATCTTCTATTGTCAAAATTTACGTTTTATTTTTCAATCACAGTTTACACTCAATGTTATTTGTATTCCTTTCAGATGTACAGCATGCTCACTAATTAACAGACCTCCCTTTAAGAGGTAGGACTTAGATCTCCTACCCTTGAATCTGGGTTCCCTTTGGTCAAATCTGCCATCTGCTTTGACCAGCACAACGAGGAAATGCTGACACATAATGTTTGAGGCCACATCACAGAAAGCCATATGGTTTTCAGTGAGAAACGTGACTATTTGAATGTTCTTTTTCACTCTGTGGAACTATAATTTAATAAATGGTCACATCCTTTAAAGAAAATACCAGCAAGAATAAACACAGTTAATCAAAGAAAGAAATTAAGCTGCACTGAGTTTAAGATTCCAGTTCAAACAAATTATGGGCAATTTTCCTCTACTTTTTAAAAAAGACAATGTGCCAGTCTTTGGGCTCATTTTCTCTCCAGGTTTAGACAAACATTCCTTCTTTCACCCTGTGTTTTGCCATTTTTATGTAACAACTAGAGGCCCGGTGCACAAAAATTTGTGCACTCAGGGGGATCCCTCAGCCTGGCCTGTGCCCTCTCACAGTCTGGGACCCCTCGGGGGATGTCCACCTGCTGGCTAGGCCCACTCCCCAGGGGATCAGACTTAAGCTGGCAGTCAGACATCCCTCTGGCAGCCCAGGAACCCTCAGGGGATATCCACTTGCCAGCGGGGAGCAGGCCTAAGCTGCAGTCCGACATCCTTAGTGCTGCTGAGGAGGCAGGAGAGGCTGCCGCCACCACTGCTGTGCTGGCAGCCATCAGCCTGGCTTTTGGCTGAGCAGAGCTCCTCTTGTGGGAGTGCACTGACCACCAGGGGCAGTTCCTGCATTGAGCATCTGCCCTGATGGTCAGTGTGTGTCATAGTGACCAGTCATTCCCAGTTGTTCTGCTGTTAGGGTCAATTTGCATATTACCCTTTTATTATATAGGATAATTATTTTGAGTGCCGCTTTCTTCATTTGCTACACCAGATGAAAAACCAGTTTCTACTCTTCAATCTGGAACCCAAGACTCAGGGCTGGCTCAATATTAATAATAATAATAACTATTATTATTATTATTATTATTATTATTATTTCCATAGGTTCCTATGTTCCAGCCTTTACTATGACCTTTCTTAGACTCCCTTCTTCTCTCTTATCACCTTTCAAATATTTATAAAATTAAAAATTCATCCTCTAACAAAACATTTAAACAAGAATGCTATACTTAATCCGTTCTTCTCACTCCTTTCTAGTTTAGGGAAGCACCAATTTTTCCTGGGGACATTTGACCATATTGACAGGCAACTCCAGAATTATTTCTGATAAAATACTTGGTCAACTTTGCATAATTAAAGAGATGAACTTTGCTTGGTGCTTCAGTGAGTATAATGGGTTCTTTGTGAAGACATAATACGTAGTGGTTCTGAATGAGAAAAATCACTTGAAATCTCATGTGTAGAGTCCCATTTCAGGCGAGAAACTACCAAAATGTGATTTTTACAGGTAGTTTACAGGAGTGATTGTAAAAGGTATATGATTTAGACAGACATATTTTGTAATTTTATAACTTCAAATTTAAGGCGCTCTCATATACCCTTTATCCAGATTCACCAATAGTTACATTTTGCCCTATTTGCTTTACAATAATCTCTGTGTATGTGAATGTGTTTTTTTTCTGAATCATTTTAGAATAAGTTGATGATCTCGTGTCCTTTTATTCCTAAATTCTTCAGAATGTATTTCCAAAAAGAAGGACATTCTCTTGCGTAACTGCAATACTTCTGTCAATGATTTAGGCAGACTTTTAATCCCCATTTCCTCTTAAAATTCTGAGTGTCTTTCAAAAGAAATCTCAATGAGAACATATGACTATAATCAGGTGAAACCTATAGGTGTTGCATGCTTTTTATACTGGTAACTCCTGAGGGTGTACGTAAAGACCTTCCTCCCCTATTACAAATGTACAGATTTTGTCCTACATTCCTTTTGTCTCTGTAAATGCTGGGTCAGGGGTAAGTGGAGGGGAGAGGGCTTCTGAATTTGCTATTGATGTAAGTAGGGGTATCTCCTGGGTGCTGGAAGTGGCGTCCTTACGATATCTTGAGTAAAAGAATTTTCTGAGACGCCTACAGGAGGATGTGATTTTTATTTGCATGGAATTACATCCCTGGCATTCCAAAGTCCCATTTCCCTTAATCCAGTCCCCGAAGATGTGCAGCTGGAGATTCAGTAGAGCTAGAAGCAAAGCCAGTGTCTAAAGTTTCCTTTCCATGGTGGAGTTGGGTCCAGTACAACATCAGGTTAGTTGCAATCCGTTAGTCCGTTGTGTGGGGTCCACATGGCCATGAGCCGTGTGTGGGTGATTGCAGGGGGAGCCAAGAGAGCACAGCCACTGCAGCAAGAGTCCTAGGGATCCCCCAAACACAAGAGAGCAAACTCCTTCTTTTAGGAGATTAAATATCTCAAATCTTCGCATGTTTGTCATGGCCAGGCCTACGCTGGCCAATTACCTGTTCCCAAGTGTGACTGATGGACAAGTATCTTCCCTATGTCATCCAGACTTTACTGCGCATGAGTCTGTTCTCCCCTTGTCCAGTCCTTTCCCTCAGTAATCTGCTGGGAATAAGCCGGTGGCTTCCTGGGGGGTGTTAACCTGCAGCTTCCTGGCAAAGCTGCACTAATGGCACGCCTATAATATTTGGCCTTTCCTTTGCTCCTTTCCAGTTATTCATAACCAGGTTAAATTACAACACTATCAAATTCAAGATTAAAAAGAAGCCTAGCGTTTAACGCATGCATTCACTCTGTGCATGCTCCCCCACATTTTGGTCTGATTAGTTTTATCCCAAACTAGACGTCTATATTTCTTATCTCTATACAAAAATTAGGAGACCGTCACTTTATTTAGTGATGAAATTTTCACTTTAGGCAGATCTCTACAAGATTTATTTTTTTTCTGGACTTTGGAAAAGCATATTCATGCTTGTTCAAGCTTTTGATAAACAGATCTTACTATATCACCTTCCAGGAAAATGTTGTCTTATTTCTAATTTCCTACATTGTCCCTGCTTTCAGCTCAAATGCCTAATACGTTATTTCACTTACATCCATATCTATCAGGAGATACATGATTTACTCTAATATCGTTTATCTGTTCTTTAGCATCACTTGACTATCTTAGCCATCAAAATTAGTAGAAGTAACTGTTTATAGTGCCAAGTTTTGGCTATTTGAGAACTTGAGAACTCTATTTCTCCAAATGCCAGAATTTTAACATAACTATTTTAAATGACAAAATGTAGTTTTAAATGTTCAATAAAGTAAAATGTATTGTTGCTGAATACATTTGATTCTGCTTTGTACAAGAAAGATGCAAATTGTGTGGGTAATTAAAGGCATTTGATATATAGCAAAAGTGCAATTAGAAGCATGGAATAGATAAGAAATCACTGGGTTGGAGTAGCTATTTTATTAGTGAAATTGTTGAAATTTATAGAATACTAAATTGACAGTGCTATAGCATCCATAGACTTAGATTTCTTTCTAAAAGTGAAATTAATAAACAATATCATTACATTGTCATGACAGTGTTTATTAATTTCATTTCCCAATTGTCTATTGTATGTAGTAGAAGTACATTTTATTTTTATATATTGACATAGTATCCTACATTCTTTTTATTAAATAATGATTTTATTTTTTATATATTTTTATTGATTTCAGAGAGGAAGGGAGAGGGGTAGAGAGACAGAAACACCAATAATGAGAGAGAATCATTGATTGGCTGCCTCCTGTACACCCCACACTGAGGAATGAGCCTGCAATCCAGGCATGCGCCCTTGGCAAAAATCAAACCCGGGACCCTTCAATCTGAAGGTCAGTGCTCTATCCACTGAACAAAAAAGGCTACGGAAATACCCTACATTCTTGCTAAACTCACTTATTCTGCTAGGTTTGTTTTTTTTTTTTAGAATCCTTAGTGTTTTCTATGTAAAAATCCTCTCATCTGTAAATAATGACAGTTTATTTTTCCTTTCTAATTTTTATGCCTCCCCCCCCTCTTATTTCACTGGCTAAGAATTCTTTAAAAATGTTGAATCAAAATGATAAGAGCAGGTATCTTTGCCTTGTTCCTGATCTTAGGAGGAACGTGTGTAGTATTTCACCATTAAGCATGATCTTGGCCTTAGATATATCATAGATGTTCTTTATCAGGCTGCAAAAGTTTCCTTCTTTTTCTAGTTTGCTTAGAAAACCCTCCACCTCACACATAGCTAAGCAATTAGCCAAAAATAAAAATCAAGACTACCTGAGAAAAAATTCTAGTATTGTTTGGTTGCTGTATCTTTACTTTTTACCTTTGTATCTCACACTAACCCTTCCTAGCCTCTGAGCTTTGTCCTGGTACCCTCAGCCCTTTGGAAATAAAGACATATCCTAAGCAGAAAGTAATCCACTGTACTAAATGTGCTTCCACGAAAAAAGTTCCCACACAGTGCATTAAAACCCCAGAAAAATACCACCAAAGGCCAAAAGCCCTTCTAGGTCTTCGAATCCATTTAATCTTCCTATCAATCCTACCCTCAATCTAGTGAAGGAAAGGAGAATGGGAAAATACAAAAGAGAGAGGTCTCTCAGATCTTTTGCTCCCATGTGTCTCTGTGGTTAGGACTCTTTTAAGTGTTAAGAGCACTGTGTGGCATTACGAAGACATGGTGAAAATGCAGGTGATGTGGTGAAAAGAACCTGGTCTGGCAGTAAGAAGACCTGGATTCTGTTCTGTACTCCACTTTTTTCCAGCCATCTGACCTTGGAGAAAGCTCCCTGGCAATCTCCTCAGCCCCAGTGTCATCTATAATAATAATCTATAATAATAAAAGTCTAATATGCTAAATAGACCAGACATCCCTCTGGACGAAGCCAGGGCTGCAAGAAAAGTCCTGGTCCTGGGTGCCAGAGGGAAGGCCTTCTCCTGCATGAATTTCATGCACAGGACCTCTAGTCGTCTATAAAATGCATGGATTGAACCAACATATGAACTCCAAGTGTCCTCTGATATTCAGGACCACTTGATTCTAGATTAGAATAACTGAACATACAGAAAGATTGATGGTTACAAAATGACAAATCTGCTAGATAACAAATGCAAATACTCTGCGCAACTGTTTACTAGAGATCTGGAGCCACATTCACCGCAAGGTTATCACCCTAGGTTGTGACCTTAGATATGCATTATTCTGCTCCACATTTATCTCCTCAGCTGGATCATGGCTTCCTAACCAGTAAAAATTTAAGAACATAAGGCTTACAAATTTCTCTCACAGCAAACAAAAAATGTTCCCATTTGGCTTTGACAACGTAGAAAAGTCTCAAGTTATAACACTGCCCTGGCAGGGGTAGGGGAAACTGATGGCAGAAAGGGCCCCTCACTCTAGTGGGGGAGGGAGGGAAGCAAAGGTATCTCACCTGCCTTAATGTGAGAATTAACTTGGGGAATTTCCTGGAGATCCAAAATATCCCATGAGTACAGAATAAAAGTAGTTGGGCCTCAGGCTATTACAGTTTCAAGTTCCATTATTGCTCTATTGAAGTTGCCATGGTCCTGGCTTTCTTGGGACAGTGCAAACTACAAGAAATTATAACTCAGTGGATGGGTGGGTCAAAACATGGGACAAAGTCCACTTTGCTTACAGAGGGACACACAAGACTACCTCTAGGCAGCGTCAGGTAGTATTTACAAGAACAGGTCACAGATTCCAACCACCTGGGATCTCAGATTGGAACTCTGTTCAGACCCCTTCCTTCCAGCTGAGTGAGGGCAAGAAAGCTACTTAACCTTTCTGTACCTCAGTTTTCTCATCTGAAAAAAATGACGGTATGAGTGGTACCTTCTCATAGCATATTTATGAGCATTAGATGGGATAATGCATATGAAGCATTAGAATACTGCCTGGTATACAGTAATTTCTCAATAAATCTTAGGTGTCAACATTACAAGAGTATTGAGAGGAAGCTTAAGACATACAAAGGTAAATGCACACTATTGCAAATTTTCACTAAGAACCTACTTAAATAATCCAGGGACTAAAGGCTTAGGTGTGCCCCATAAGCATAGGGCTACATGCTAGAATCTGAGTGAAAATCCCGCTTCTGTTCTTTTATCCTCCCCAGTCACTGACTTACTTTGACCCAACCTTCTCACCTGGTGGCGTGTGTGATGAAAGGGCTTGAAATTTGGAGTCAAACAGATGATAAGTCCTAACTCTGCCACTTTTTCTAAGGACCTTGGGCAAATTAGCTAGCATTCCTCAGATTCTCAATATGTAAATGGGAGAAAACAAAACCTGCATTTAGGAAGTGTTGTGAGGACAAAAGTGCTTGACACACAGTGCTGTTGGCCTTAGTGTGTCAAGACCTACAAATATGTGTTACTTTCTCAGGACTCACAGAATCTGGACATTCAAGCTTTGAGGCATAAAAACTTCTTATTAGCTCAGAAAAAGAATAAACTTTTGTTTTCATTTTTTTAAACTTTAGTGCATTTAAAAGTTACTCCAAAGCAGCAATGAGAGAGAGTGACATGCAGCAACGTATGTGAAACTCACAGACATAGTATTGAGTGAGGGGGAAAAACACACACAAATAGAGTACACGCTGTATGATTCTACTTATATGATATTTAGGAAAAGACAAAACCACTGTATGGAATTGAGGGGAGAATTGTGATTACCTTTGTTGGGGTACTGCCTGGGAGAGAGAATGAGGAAGGCTTTAGGGGTTTTGGAAATGCTCTCACTAAACCTGGATCCGGGTTGTAATGCAGGTGAGCACATATCTAAAAATTATGTGAAGCTGAATGCTTAAGATTTATGCAATTTACTGCATGTGTGTTAGACCTCATTAAAAAATGTCCTAGGAAGGTGCTGCCACTACTGTTTCCCTATAATTTACCAGTGATTGGGATGAAGAAGAGGAGGGTAGTGTGAAGGCTTTTATGTATGTCTTTGGTTGTAGACCAAAGACTTCATTTTGATAATTACTTTTAATTTATCAGAAAAGGCCTGATGCAGCAACAACAGTGTGATTCAGCTCCCTGCTTTCCCACAGCACTCTATGAAATGAAGGCACAGCAGGGGTATATATGTATTTCTTTTCTTCTTATATAAAGGGTTTATAAATAGTAATACCAACCTCAGTGCCAGGCATTTCCTGTAGAATTAATAGCCAGCTGGGGTTAACGGTCCTTGGTTTGACTTTGGGCCATCAACTCTTCTTGCTGCTCATTAATTCCCAGAAAGTACTCTGTGCCTTGATGGTTATTGCTTAAATACATTAAAATCAAGTTAAGGGTCTGACTTAATGTTTAGCTGTGATAATATAAAACACAAGGAAGTGCTCCCAGCAGACACATTCACTGTTGTATGTTTTCATTTAACTAATTTTCTAATTTTCTTCTATATTTTTGAATAGCGCAATGGAATGATGTACATGCCATTTTTGCAGATGTTGTTTCTGGGGTGTGTGTGTGTTTAATGCTCATAACTAATCAAACAAGATCTGCACAGAAACCTCAATAAAAAACTATATTATGGGTTCAACATTTCAGCGAAAATTTCCTATTTGGATCCAGTGTTACATGAGAAAATAGTTTAGTGAAATATAGGTGAAGTGAATTATCCATTCTGCATAAATTTAGCATAAAGATATTCACAAAAGCAGGAGTTTGTGGTTGGGGTGGGCCCACGAGAGAACCAGAACATGGGGAGCAGCCCTTTAAAATGTCATTTTCTATGTGCCTCTTTGGAGGGGGGAAAGAGCCCTTCCTGGGGCTTTCTGCTTACTGCTGGCCAGCAGGGGAGCCATCTTAAGGCAATTTCCAGCTTTCAAAATCCTGTCCTTAATTTGATAAAATGAGCTTTTGTTGCAAACCTTTCACATGCAAGGTGGGCCAGGGGAGAGATTGTGAGCTGTGAAGCATGTGCCTTTGGTAGCTCACCATCAAGTGAAACAGATGGAAAGATCTAGACTGGACTACAGGGCGGAAAATGTTCATTCCTATAATCAAGGCAAATAGTTACAGACTTTAAGAAAACAGATCGTCTGAACAGAGAACGACTCACAAAGATCACCCACATCATGAGAACTCTAAGCGTTAGGAGTATTTTTCAATTTCTTCTATGAGTCAGGTTTTAAAGAAAAGCTGTTACTAGATGTTTAAGGCCCGCAAGTAAAGGATACTTTGTTGGAAAACATTCTGAGGGCTATGTGACTCCGTCAAGCTCATTTATTGAAATGCCTGGGGTTGGGGTTGAGTTATCAAAAATTCAAATTCGTTGGCCCTATTCAAGAAATTAAATTGGAATATCTGGGAGTGGGGCCCAGGCATCTTATTTGGAACATGTGCCCTGGGCAGATCTTCGTACAGTGAAGGTTGAAATCACTGACGTCTTTCAAATCTACAAAAATTGTCTTGCCCTATACCAGTTTAGAAACATTAAATATTACAAACCACTGCCATCACCACCAATACAGCACCTTGCCTTGGGAGAAGTTCAATTCTTAGCTTCTATAATATTTCCCCAAATATTTTACAACTGGTTTTATTGTTTGAGATTGTGTTTAGCTTCTTACAGCCCAGGGGCACTTCTATTTTATTCTTAACTTCCTATGTCCCATATAGTGCTTGGCACATATGCTTAATACAAATTTGATAAGTGGGGAAATACATGAAATAGCATGGAAAAGTTCATGTTTCAATGGCTAGCACCCTCCTTTTAAACGTTCCCCATTATAAGAACACTCATTCAAAATAGACATTAATCAAAATGGTCTGATTTCTTAAGATTAGCAATTATAAGACGTATGCATGTGTAAGGTCTCGGGTTTGAATGCCACACCTAGAGGGGGTAAAACCTGGTAACTTCATACATAGGATGCAAGATATTAACTGGGGTTTGTGTTAAATTGAAATGTGTCTACATGAACAATTAAAAATTAAATCCTAGTCTCTCTCTCTCTCTCTCTCTCTCTCTCTCTCTCTCTCTCTCTCTCTTTCTCCATTCATCTGTAAACTATGGGTGATAATTATATATACCTTTTCCCACCTCCCAAGGTAGGGAAACATATATGTATGTGAAATTTATAAATTGTCTGGTGTTATATAAACACCAATTATTATTATAACTTCTATTTTCTATAGGTAAATATTTCTGCAGTAAATACTTCACTTGATGTGGGCCTTCCCCATTATAATATACTCTAAGGAGCGTGTATGCTTCACCACCAGACTGAGGTGTACCCCTTGGGCAAAGTAAAATGATTTTAATAGTCCTTAAAGAAAAACACAGCAGCAATGTAAATACTAAGTGAAAGATTTTTAAAAAATGATTTCAAATACTCTGTTTCAAATCATTTATTCACTTCATTTTCTTAGCTAATCAGGAGTTGACTGCCAACACACACACTAATCAGTTTGTCATGACAACTTGCAGAGATATTTACCGAAAAGAAAAAGTGCTATTTAACTGGTACACTTGACTCTTCCCTGTTTCCCAAGTGAGTTTTTTTTTCAGCTGGCCAAGTTATTTTCATCATATTCCTTTTTATCTTAAGTTCACATAACCCCTAGAACCTGAATCTAAGGCAAAAGAGGAGAGAGCAGACCTAACACTATCGATTCATTGATGTGGCACTGTTGGTTTTGATTTTAGAAGGTCAGTGCCCTATGGGCCAAATTTGTTCAAAGGACAAACACACGATAATGATGTAGCGCTTCCTCCCTTTAAAAATCAAACCACTGCTGTTTAAATACAGCTAAGTAACAGTGGGAAATTGTAATATATACTTTTAAAAGTAAGTCTCTGTGTGGTTTAGAGTCATTTTGTAATTATGTTTCAAATAAATGATGACCTTTAAAATATATAACAATATTGCTGATACTTTAGATAAATGGCTTCTGTTTCATTTATAATATGAAAATGAAATTATATTAGCAATTTACAATAAAGTAATACATTTATGTTATGCTTATTTAATAGAGCATTTAGATCATGCATATTTCTTTAAATATAAAATGATCATCTGGCTTTCCTGGGTAGGAAATGAGAAAAAAATCCAAATAGCAGGTTTGGAGAAAGATGACAAATATGTAAAGCAGAGTGTTTTTTCCTGTAGACAGGACAGTACCTTGAGGAAAAAGTTTTAAAATGTGTTTTGGAAAGAAGAACTAAAGGAAGTTTGTGTGTGTGTGTGTGTGTGTGTGTGTGTGTAAAATAAAAATAAATCCTAATAATCTTATGTTATTCTTCAATGTTCAGAATATTCATTTATAAAAACTATGACTCAGAGCTATTACATTTATTTAATAGTTAAAGTCATTTTGATGCCACTCTTTTTAGGGTTTTATAGCATGCAAAAAATGTCACTTCCAGCTCCCAACAATAATCTGTATATATATAAAAGCCTAAGTTACCAGAATGACCAGAATGACCGAAATGACCAGTCACTATGACATGCACTGACCACCAGGGGGTATATGCTCAATGCAGGAGCTGCCCCCTAGTGGTCAATGTGCTCCCACAGCCAACCTCCCCCAGCCAGCCAATCTCCTGCAGTCCTTCCCTCCAGGCTGGCCAACCTCCCATGGTCCCTCCCTCTGGCTGGCAGGCCCCGATCACCTGATTGGGGCCAGGCCTGGGCTGGGATGGGGAACTGGGGGTGGGTGGCAGTGGATGTGGCCCCTTTCCCTCCATGGGGCTGGTGGACACCCTCCTGTGCCTTGTCCCTCCCCCCAGACAGCAGGCCCCAGTCAACCCACTGCCCGCCCGCTGTGATGGCAGTGCAGTGGTGAGGGAAGGAAGACGGGGGAGGTGGGGAACTGCACGGTGGTGGAGTGCCAGCGATGGCAGTGGCAATGGTGGTGGCCAGCGTCTGGTGTTCATCCCTTCCATGCCCAACGTGGCAACCATTGCCTCCTCTCATGCCCAGCCCTAATTGGCCTGGCCCCAATCTGCCCTGATTGCTGGCCAGGTATAGGGACCCCACCCATGCATGAATTTTGTGCACCAGGTCTCTAGTAGTTGTATATATAGCTATAAATATCATCAGGTAGACGATGCTGTGTCTCTATTTTCAGCATTGGCTAACAACCAACTTTATGAGTGTGTGGACATCTGAAAGTGTTCTGGGTCTCATATATTTTCTAAAGACCCCTGCTTGCTACATGATCTCTTGTAATCTTTTAGCATTCATGCTGATTACCTATTTGCCAAATTTCATTGATGTTATTTTTGTCTTCTTAAAGTGGTTCCTTAAAACCATTTTATCACTTGATTTATGACAAGAAGTGGACCACCAGTACAATTATCACAGAAGTTCTTAAACCTGGAAAACTTTAAGCATCATCAACTCCTGGAAGTTGTATGTTCAATTTGAACATCTATGCCCTATTCCAGGGAGAGGATTCCTAGCTTTTGTCAGAGTCTAAGAAGTAAAAAAAAAAAAAAGAGAAGTTTTCAGATCTACTGTAAGATGGAGCCAGTGACAAGGCCAAAGGCGGAGTAAAGAAAAAGAACAAACTGTGAGGAGCAAAAGAAGTAGAAGTAGGAGGGGCAAGAGAAAAACAAGAAAGGAAAGATAAAAGAAAAAGCAAGAAACCAAGATGGAGAAGAGAGAACAAGAAGTTGAGAGCAAAGGAAAGTAAAGGTGAGTCAGAGAAGAAAGGAAAGAGGAGAAGAAAGAAAAGGACAAGAAGACCCATCCCCCAGCCTTCCATGGGACTTAGGACATCAGGAAATTTTCCCTTCCCTCAGCCCAGTGTCCCCAGCAGGTCCAGCTTTTGTCTGGCTATGGTACACAGCCCTTATACTTTTCTGTTTCACCCAGTGATTGTTGATTCAAGCTCGGGTTTTTACTTGGGCAAAAGTCCCATAACAATGAATTGAATGGTGGTTCCAAAAGTACATCAGGAAGGTGAGGATTATTGCCTCACATTTGTGTGCAACCAAATTAGTCTAAGCTAAATGAACTGTCTTCAGCAGCAACTTGGGCTCCAATGAACTTGGAAAATTCTACTGACACAGACCTAGTAAAAAAAAATCTACTGTGTCAGAGTTAAAAACATAGGGGACAGCAGATTCTTTACAGGGATCAAAGCCTTCAGATTTTCAAAGAAAAAGTTTTATTTTAAAAATGAAGCTTGGAGGAAAGTATACATGGCCTGGATTTGCATTAAAATCATGCTAACATCTTTGATTTTCAGGAATAGATTTTTGGAGCAGAACTTGAAAGAGCAAGAGATTAGATCTTTTAAGATCAAGTACACAAATTCCCAGTAGTCCTTCAAGTGGCATAGTGGAAACTACTCCAAAAGAACCTCCTTTTCAGAGGGTTAGCTTGGCACCCAGAAACATCTGTGCTGGAGTTTGATTCTGGTCTCAGAAAAGCCCAGAGGAACCTAGAGGAACTGTTTAACATTTATACATGAAACTAAATTATCAGTAATTTTTCCAAATGGCCTCTATTTATAGGGTAAACATATGATTTATCATCCATAGTGGCATGTTTTTGAGAGTGAAAAAAATGGGTCATTAACAAATTAAGTCATAAATTGAGACTGTGCTTGGTAAATTGAGATGTATGATGAACCTGTCTCTACAGAACTTCTCATGCTCGGCCATGAGCTAAAACAAAACAAAAGAGACCAAACAAGCAAAACCAAAATAACAACCAGGAGTTGTTATTAAAACTGTAATGAAATCTGATTCCAAATGGAACCCAAAGAAATTCGGGAATTTCAGTTAGTGAAACTCATCACGTTTGTGGCTACTGGTTAGCCCTTGTGTAAAATAAGGCACAAGACATATGGATGCTGTGTCTACATAAATGGAAGATACCAACCAACATGTCATTTAGGCATTGACAGGAAGGAACTTCCTGATGACTGACTTTCCAGCAGCAGATGCAGATTGAAAGAGAAGAGTGGAAGCTAGGGGGAAAGACCAATTGGTGGTAGATCAGGAAATCAGTCCCAATTTGATGGAAAACTTTTAATTAAAATTTATAATATTCTTTTTTAAAAATATATATTTTATTGATTTTTTACAGAGAGGAAGGGAAAGGGATAGAGAGTTAGAAACACTGATGAGAGAGAAACATTGATCAGCTGCCTCCTGCACACTCCCTACTGGGGATGTGCCCGCAACCAAGGTATATGCCCTTGACTGGAATCGAACCTGAGACCCTTCAGTCTGCAGGCCAACGCTCTATCCACTGAGCCAAACCAGCTAGGGCTATAATATCCTTAATACACAGGAGTTTGCCCAGTTGTATTAGATAACTCTCATCTCTCTCCGTGTGTCCTTTTTTTCTTCTTCTGATGGATCTAAAAGTCATGAATCCTGTCCTAAATTTACAATGCTTTCCTGAGGCTGGGAGAAATAGGAGCGAAAATAAAGGTGTGTTCTTATCAGTTTTCTGGACCACTACGACATTATTATTAAAAACAAATAAGTACATACATACATACAAATACTTCCATCACTTTCATTTATCCCTGAGCTGACAGAGGGTGGGATAGACTTTTGGTTGGTGGGTAGAGGTGGAAAACCCTCCCAGAATATTTCCTAGAAATTAAGTGCCACTTACTCTAGAGATAATCTTACTGATATGGTTAATTTCTGGCAACTTGATTCATCCATAAGGGTACCAACACATTTGGTCAAATATTATTTTGGGTGTGTCTGTGAGGAGGTTTCTGGATGAGATTAACCTTTGAATCCATAAACTTATTTACTTGCCCCCTAATGTGAGTGGGCCTCATCCAATCCAATTGAATACCTAAATAAAACAAAACAACTGAGTAAGAGGGAACTTAGCCTGCCTGGCCACTTCAGCTCTGACACCAGCCTTCTTCTGCCCTATCATTGGAACTTACACCATTGGCTCACTTGGTTCTCAGGACTTCAAACTCTAACTGGAACTATGCCACCAGCTCTCCTGGGTCTTTAGCTTGGCAACAGTAGATCTTGGAACTTCTCAGTTTCCATAATTATGTGAGCCAATTCCTTATGATAAATCAGTCTCTATCTCTCTCTATCTCTATCTCTATCTCTATCTCTATCTCTATCTCTATCTCTATCTCTATCTCTATCTCTAATCTATCTATCATTTGTAGTCTCCTACTGGTTGTTTCTCTGAAGAACCTACTTTAGAACAATCTACAATTTTCAATGGAATGGGCCTACTGGATAGATACCTCAGGAGCATTAGACATTAATTCTTAATTATAATTTATAGGTACTCTATCTCCATGATTTTTTTTCTCATTCTCATCCTTAGATGCATCAATGAAGTTATATATCAGTTGGACAAATCCTTCCTGTTTACAGACAACTGGGGCCCATAATTCCTAGCCATTTATTTGAAGGATGAAAGCATTTTCCCCCTTTAAATCCTTGTTAATTTCTGAGGTTAAAAAGGCATCTATAAATTTTGGCTGATAAATCTTCCATTCCCTCTCCTCTTCTTCAATATGCCAATCAAACTGTCAGCTTGCTTTCTCTGCAGATTCATAACACTTCACCTTCAATCTCATTAATTGATTTGCCTTTTGTTTCACAGGAAGAAAACTTATCTCAACACTTAAAACCTTGGGAGTTATAATTCAGAACTTCTTGAGCTATCTTTTGGAATTTTGGCTCCCACTGCTTGTTCTTTTTTTCCGGCCTTTCAGAAAGGAAAATTTACCTTTTCTTTCAACCACCTTTTGTTGACTCCATCTTCAAATATGAAGTAAAGTTTACACTCATATTTTAGCTTTTATATGTGACAACCTTAATAAATTTCAAAATATAATCAAACTTCACTCATTTGGACTCCATTTGAATTTTGTGAAAATTACGATAAAACCTGAGGTAGACATTTTGCTTAGGTATACACTTCTCTATTAGGGTAATAATAATATTTTTATTGATTTCAGAGAGAACACAGGAGAGAGAGAGAGAGAGAGAGAGAGAGAGAGAGAGAGAGAGAGAGATGAGAAAGAAACTCAATCAGTTGCCTCCTGTATACATTCTAACTGGGGATCAAATCTGCAATCTGGGTATGTGCCCTGACTGGGAATCAGAAATCTGCCACCTTTCGGTGTACAGGATGATGCTCGAAGCAACTAAGCTAGAGAAAACCCTAATACTATTTATACACTAACAATCAAAAATATAATCTGTATCTTGACATACTGTTGAACCCAGATTGCCTTAAAGTAGGACTAGCAAATCAAAAGCAGAGTGAATGAAATTCTTCTGAGAGCATTCATGTATGCAGGTGACCTTCAGTGGTGACACTTGTGACCTCAGTTTAACTTAATATAGCCACCTGAATGCTGAAAAAAAAAACAACACACAAAACACTATGCTTCTAAAACATAACACTGGTTTGTGATTAAGGATGCAGTTTTAGAGTCAAGCTGTCATGTTCAGAATCCTGGCTTTACAATTAATTTACTCTATAATCTAGGGCCAGTTACTTCTTCTTGGGTTTCATTTTCTTATCTGTAAAGCATGGGAAAAATAAATATCTCCCAACGTTTTCTTTCAAATTAGTTCAGATGAGGCAGTTCAAATACTTAGCATATCGCCAGGAAGATAGCACTCCATTATAGGAAGCTGACTGGATTTGTGCTTTCCCTAAAGCACATGCTAAGAAAGTTTTGAGTGCAAGTATTTTATCTCAGAGATAATCCCAGGAGAGACTGGCAAAAGATAGGAAGTAAGATAGGGAAAGGAAGGCAGACAATAAAGGCTGTAGTATCAACTACATTATCACTTTGGATAATTGGGACTCAGTCCCACTATGGACCTCTGGGAGACTGTTGAACACACAACTCAGAACTATGCCCATGTCCCCTAACAAGAGGGTAGAAATCTGGGGTTTTTATAGATGAACTAGAGGCCCAGTATATGAAATTCGTGCATTGGGGAGTGGGGGGAGTTATCCCTCGGCCTGGCCTGTGCTCTCTCGCAGTCCAGGACCTCTCAGGGGATGTCTGCCTGCCAGAGAGCGGACCTAAATCAGCAGTCAGACATCCCGCTCGCAGTCCGGGACCCCTCACTCCTAACCATCTGCCTACTCGCTGCTCCTTAGCACTGCCGAGGAGGCAGTAGAAGCTCCTACCACCACCGCTAGGTTCACCAGCTATGAGCCTGGCTTCTGGCTGAGCGGCACACCTCCTATGGGAGCGCACTGACTACCTGTGTTGAGCATCTACCCCCTCGTGGTCAGTGTGCATCATAGCGACCAGTTATTCTGCTGTTCGGTTGATGTGCATATTAGGGTTTTATTTAGGATTGCTGATACCAGGAGTACTGCTCAGGAGGAATGAGACATTGGCTACCTTTGTAGACCTTGCATTTAAATAGGACTAAGTTAGAATATCTCGGAGTTCTTACTATACACATTTAATGAAATTGGTCCTGTGTGTGAGGCTGTGATGAATCAAGGGGCAGCCATGTTGGTGGATGAAGTTTCAGAGTAGTAGGGCTGGACACTGTTGTAGAGAATCAGAGCTGCTCTGAAGAGCCCAGTCTGTAGCCAGGTGGTCAACAGTATATGTCAAATCTGTGGGGTAAGGCCAGGCCCGAGAAAGAAAAAATGAGGAACATGGGATGAGAGTCAGAAAGTAAGCCAATTCAGGTATATCGGGGCAGGTCCTTGCATAGTAACCCCCTAAATGAGATCCATAGCAGGCCAAGATGACTTATAAACTGTGCTTTGTAAAAAAAATAATGAAATCCATGAAATTTAGAGTTTTCTTTCAGCCTAGATGAGAAATAAAATACTTTTCTATGTAAAAACATAAATATTCCAAATTTTAGCTATGGTAAATTGTGCATAGCTAACATTTGGAAACAGCCTAAGTGCCCATCAACAGATGAATGGATTAGAAAACTATGGTACAGCTACACAATGGAATACTATGCTGCTGTAAAAAGGAAGGAGTTCTTATCATTTGCAGCAGCATGGACGGAACTAGAGAGCATTATGCTAAGTGAAATAAGCCAGTCAGTGAAAGAAAAATACCACATGTCCTCACTCATCTATGGATAATAATAACTATTATAAACTGATGAACAAAAATAGATACAGAGGCAGAGCAGCATCAAACAGACTGTCAAATTACAGCAGCAAGGACAGGGAGGGTTGGGGGCGGGTAACAGATCAGCCATGGGACTTTGGTGCATGCATTTAAGCATAAATAATGGACATGAAACACTGGGGGGTAGGGGAGGATGGGGGAAGGGTAGGGGAAAAAAGAGATATATGTACTTATCTTTGTAAAGCTTTATGTAATAAAAAAAATGGAAAAATAAAAAATAAAATAAAATAATAAAAAAACATAAATATTCCAAATATGGGAGACATATCAGGCCTTTGGGAAACCCAACTTGCATTCATTCAAAGTTCAGCTCAAATGTCACTCTTTTAAGAAAGCCTTCCATGCCCAGCTGGCCTGGCTTAGTGGTTGAGCATCAACATATGAACCAGGAGGTCGTGGTTCGATTCCTGGTCAGAGCTCATGCCCGGGTTGTGGGCTTGATCCCCGGTGTGGGGCGTGCAGGAGGCAGCTGATCAATGATTCTCTCTCACCATTGATGTTTCTCTCTCTTTCCCTCTCCCTTCCTCTCTGAAAACAATACAGATATATTTTAAACAATAAAAAGGATATGATTTAATCCATATGTTCACCCAAGTAAGAAATATCCAAATAAAGTTGTAGTACATCTCTGTCATCCCCAAATGTTCTTACGTGTCTCTTTACAAATAGAGTTATGGTTCTGGACTTTCATATAAATGAGGGGACCAGGGGGTCCTAATTTTGACTCTGGGTGGTGGGCACATGGTGCAACATACAGATCTTGTAACATAGAAACCCATACCTGAAACCTTTATGTCATGTGGACCCAGTCACCCAAATAAATTTAATAAATAAAAAATAAAAAATAAATGGAATCATACAACATACATACTTTTGTGATTGGTTTCTTTGCTAAACAATGTGGGTTTTTTTAATTAAATGTATTGGGATGACATTGCATAATAAAATTATGTAGCCCTACCCGGTTTGGCTCAGTGGATAGAGCATCAGCCTGCGGACTAAAAGGTCCCAGGTTCGATTCTGGTGAAGGGCATATACCTTGGTTGCCGGCACATCCCCAGTAGGAGGTGTGCAGGAGGCAGCTGATCGATGTATCTCTCTCATGGATGTTTCTAACTCTCTATCCCTCTTCCTTCCTCTCTGTAAAAAATCAATAAAATATATTTTAAAAAATAAAATAAAATTATGTAGGTTTCAAGTGTATAATTTTATGATACATCATCTATATATTGCATTGTGTGCCCATCTCCCAAAGTCAAATCTTCTTCCATCAACATATATGTGATCCCCTTTGGTAGTGGAATAGAATATTTCAATTTGAGGCTCTTCTAAAAAAAGAAAACTATTTTAAAATGATAGCAGAATATCAGATATCTGGAGCAGGCGAATGGAGCACTGTTGCATTGTCTCCATTTTTAATACCTCCAAATCTGGCTGTCTGCAAAACCCCTGGTTTTCTATTCAGTACATTTGAAATATTGGCAGAGAAGCTTAAATTCTATCCCCTGACCCACTACTGAGTAAAAGAGAGACTTGAACATATTTCATTATTTTCGTAGACCTCAAAACCTTCAATTATCTGATTAAACATACTCCTAGGTATGTCGCAATGATTACAATAAAATGTTTTTAGATAACTCTGAATGGCAAGTGATGCTAACAAACTGAGTATTAAAATATATTTTATGGTAGATTCTTGCAGATCTTATCTCTGCTACAGTAGTTACCTCCATTTTGCAGCAGTCCTCTCTAATAGTCGCTCTTTCCCAAGTCTTTAAAAAATGTATTTTTATGTATACTTATTACCTAATGATCCTTATGTGTACATGCACATTGGAAGCTGAAATCCCTAGCTCTAAGTTAAATTGGCCAATGCCTGCCAAACACAAGAACCTCTCGCAAGGCAGTCTCTGATCTTCTCATCTCCCCCCCCTCCCCCCGCCTCAAAAAAAAGATGGAGCTGCCTCAGGAAACATTTCAGTTTCCTGGTTTGTGCGTAGTCACTGCCCAATGAATATTCATGGATTGACCGAAGAGTATGATTTGATTCTTTGTGGGGACAGAATTGTTGAGCTCTGAGAAGAGAGACTTCAGAGAAGCCCAAAACACTGGCTTTTAGCTCTTGGCCATGATGAGACTATATAAGTCAGGATGTTAAATGGGTTTATATATTGCTTAAAATAATCACAATTTTGTATCTTTTGGGATATTGTAGATTAGTGGTCGTTAGGAAGCCAATAAACCCATCCAAATGGCTGTTTTTGCACAAAGTGATGTGGGAGGCACAGCAGAAGCTGGAGAACAAAGGGAGAAATGAGCACTAGCTGGTTTGGCTGTGGCCTAAAGGCTCCTGGGTTTGATTCCGGTCAAGAGCATGTACCTTGGTTGCAGGCTCTTCCCTGGCTCTGGCCCTGGTCAGGGCTTGTGCAGGAGGCAACCAATCGATGTATTTCACATTGATATTTCTGTCTTTCCCTTTCTCATCCACTTTCTCTAAAAATCAATGGAAAAATATCCTCAGGTGAGGATTTAAAAAAAGGGAAGGATGGTTCCAGAAATGGACACATTGGTGTGCCCCATGGGATATGTTATACAGTATCCACACTTTAACCACACTCTCAACTATTTTTATGTTTATTGTTGCACATTTTTAAATAGAGAAATGTACACCACCTTTTAGCAGCAAAAAGGGAGCCAGGAAAAAAGTGGTTGATCCATTTTCTAAGAAAGATGGGTATGCTGTGAAAGCACCAGCTAACATTCCTTCTAGCACTTGTGGATAAACAGCTCACAAGACCTGAACCATTTTCCATTTGTTCTGATGCAGAGGCGGCACATTGCAGTGAGCTTTTGTTTAACTTAATACAAAATGTGTGATTAGAAATGTGAGTTCTCAACATTTATTAACCAGAATATTTCTTATAAAAATCAATATTTAAGGCTTCATTTACTTGGAAGATCTGCTAGAAAAAAAACATTCCTCTTTCTGTTGGAGCAACTCAGTTCACACCACTCAATTATCCCTATGGCTCAACATCTGAGAAAGGTGATCTATAACATTAATTTTTCTCATATCATCAGACAAACTCATATCCTTCATATAACATCATCACTACTCACAGGACATGGAATGTTTTCTTTATTTTTTAAATTTTTTTAAAATTATTATTACATAAAACTTTACAAAGATTAGTACATATATCTCTTTCCCCCCGCCCTTCCCCCCGCCTCCCCTACCCCCAGTGTTTTGTGTCCATTGGTTATGCTTAAATGCATACACAAAAGTCCCATGTCTGATCTGTTACCCCCCCCGCAATGTCCCTGTCCTTGTTGCTGTAATTTGACAGTCTGTTTGATGTTGCT
>PVJC01011824.1:0-40848 GCA_004026665.1 Murina feae | reverse complement strand
TTCAGATGCCTGGTAACTGTAGCATCCGCAGCTTCCTTCAGGAGCACCCAGGATTACTCTAAAAAAAGACTCTGGAGCAAGTCAAAACAAGGCAAAGGGACCTCCCGGCTCCCTCCTTCCTGGAGCTTCTTAAAAACCTGACAGGCAAAAACCTTAATTTACTCTACAGATAAATGAGGGGGTAATTATTTACAATACAGAAGGATTATCTGGTTACAAAGGACTCCTTTAAATAGCAGTTCTCTCTTGTATTTGTGCTTTACAGTTTACCAACCAACAATTTCACATACTGGCTAATGGGTGGGTGCAGAGAGGGCAGAGAACAAAACAAAATTGAAGATCATTTAGAAATGGAGATAAAGTAGCTCTGAAATAATGTGTGTGTTTTTTGTTTTTTTTTAAAAAGTTCTGATGTGTAGACGGCTGTCCCTGTGGCAAGGACCTGAGACCTCTGCCACCAGCTCTGTGAGTAAACCTCCAGCTCCTTCCCTGCCCCCCTTCCACCCCCACCCTCCAGAGGCTGGTAGACATGGCCAATGTCTTGACTGCAACCTCAGGAGAGACCCTGGGCCAGAACCACTCTGTTAAGCCCCTCCCAAATTCCTGATCTGCAGGCACTGTGAGGTAATAAACGTTTGGGCTAATTTGTTAGGTGGCAACAAATCACTAATGCAATGATGCAGTGTGCTGAATGAAGCTTTAATGATGCTCTGGGTGGGAAGAGGCATGCAGACCCCTTCGTTTGTCAAGTAAGTATTGTCTGATCAAAGCAGTGCCTTATAAAGTTTATGTATTTTTCCTACTGAATTTTTTTATTGAAAAAGAAATGTTACATGCTTGTTCTAGAAAATTTAAAAAACCACAAAGCGAAAGAAAACCATATATTATCTTATGGCTCAAAGAAATTTATTTTACTATCGTGGTATATTTCTTTCCAGTCCCCCTTCCCCCATTCTGTGTTGCTTACATTTGTTTTAAATTCTGCTTTTCTTACTTATAAAAATATCTGTGCTATTCTATAGCTTTTTAAAGACTGAATTGTATTCTGTTCAGTGAATGTACCATGGTATACTTAGTCTTCCATTGTTAAACATTTAGTTTTTTTCAATCAAACGTTTAACTATGAAAAGCTTCATGCATAAAACCTGTCAGTACTTGGGATAGAAGCAGAGCTACTGGCTGCTAAGGTAAGAACTCTGATACATATGGGCAAGTTTTTCTCCAAAGGGATTTTATAATTTGAACTCCCAGTTGTGACTTCAAAGCATCCTCCCCAGCAGTGATCCTTAGCACTTAGAAATGTGAAGCGGGGTCTTTAATAGAGGGCACCCCGGGCCAGGCAGGAAGAGCGAGCAGTGTTACCTGTGGGAGTCCTCTCCCCACTCTGCCTCTCTCCCCTGCTGCCCTCTGGGAGGGCCTTCCCTCTGGTCTTTGGGTAGTGGAAGACATAAATGGTGCATGTGGGAAAAGCTTTAAGTCTTTAATGGTTCCCGGATCAGTTATAGCTTGATAAATGAACCTGTAAGTTAGTGAAGTAAGATCCTACCTCTGTGATACTCTGGATTCACATTTTCATAGATGGGAAACAAAGGGTTTTCCTGTTCGCTCCGTAGCTTCCTTGCTCTGAGGACATCTCTCACACACTGATGTAGGTAGACATACTGACACTGTAAAAGCAGAAAACATGTCAGAGGAAGATAAGTCCTCAGTACCAAAAAGATGAGAGATTATCACAAAACAAGAACAGTAATGAGATCCTGTAAGATTAGCAACTTCCTTGATCATCACTTTACTAATGGTCTCTGAGTGACAGAATTCTATACCACTAAGATGAGAATGATGGTAATGGGGAGAGAGGTGGTGTTCATTCCTTTTTCTTACATGCATACAATGCATATTTATATAGAATGTTCTATGGAGGCCCACTACTATCTCTGGCACATGGTATATTCTCCACAAATATTTATTAAATAGATGAATGAATGCCAAACACTGTGCTATACATTTTACACACATTATTTCATATTTTGACAACCCTTGTGAAGTAGATGTAATCATCCATATAAATGAAGACACAGAGAAGTTAAGTAACTTCTCTAAGGTCACAAAGCTAAGAAATGGAACCCTAGGATTTGATCCTGAATTGGCCTCAAACTTCATGTTCTTCTCACTATACCAGTTTTCTTAGATGAATTCTAGTTTCATTATATCATCGAATGACAAAAGCATGTCACTGTGTATTTTGCTGTTTTATTTCCTTTCTTTTGGGAGTATAGTGAGAAAAAGGAAAGGTATACGATAGACACCAATAGGACTATCAGTTCTTTGAGGGCAAGTTCAGGGTCTTATCTGTCTTGATTCTCTCAGCATTGGAGTCTGGCTCATGGAAGAATCTTAAAGATGTTGGCTGACGGCAGAGAACTACAAAGGGTTACATATTAGGGACAGCTGCACCCGTCAACTATCTGAGAGCTAACTACTTCAAAAACAGAAACAAATATAGGTGAGTCAGTGTTTGGTGACTATAAAGACATCATGAAGACCTCATAGGAGGTCAGTCACAGGCAGCTAAACTTGTGCAATGGGCCCCGCTCCTTATCACCAACCGAGCTTTCTAATAAGGGGATGTATGTCCTTGTAAACTTAGCACTTGGCCTGGGGCTCTCTTCATGATGTAGCAACTGCTCCAGGGAAAGAGGAGGTCAGGAAGAGAGCACAACACCACGTGAGGGATGCTGGGCTCCTAGTCCGCATGCAGCTGGCCGAGGCTAAATGGTGAGGCTTCCCGGGATCTCAATTTCTCTATCGGTCAAACAAGGAGGCAAAGGTTTTCTCTACAGATAACATCCTCTGCCATTGTCCACTTAACTGCCATGTGTCCAAAATGCAAACCATCCCCACACGCCAAGATAGATGCTCATGGCGTACAAATGGTTATACCACTTCAGGGGACACGACTTTGTGTTGCTGTCAACGAGGTGGACCCCGGGATCGAAGTGGTCAGCCTTAGCGTGTTTCATAGGTTGAGACACCAAATAAAACTGTAAGATCTTCCCTCACAACTACCTTTAAAAGAGAACAAGTATTTATTTTTATGGATTGGCACTAGGTACTGCTCCTGATTGGAAGTTAGCTTGCTCAGCTACTCAGGGGACTTCATAATGTAGATCTGGTATAATCATTAGGACAATTCAAAGACACAAAACAATCGTCAATGAGGCCTGCATTAATATTAATTATTCTCTGCCTTTCTGCTCACAAACCTTGCTCGCTTGTCATGAGGGTTTTACACCACCTTGATCGTGAAAATTCCAGGAGGGCACTACCCTGAAAACAGTTGTTGGCACAGGCAGTCTCTTTTAGGCCGTCTTGAAAACAACCACCAAATTATGACAGACACCTGTCTGCTTCCTCCCATCCACAGCATGACTCACATTTTAATTCCCCTCAGATATTAAATTACATTGGTACCTGAGCATTCAGTGGAGAATGAGCTCCAATACCTCTATGTGGTGCCTTATTAATAAATCCTTCAACAATGATCCACAAGGGGCTTTGAAATCAGTTAATATTAATTTGCCTTGTCTAAAATAGAAATTCTTTTCCCAATAGAATGTCCTTGAAATGATTACGACGGAAACCTTCGGGTGGTTAATGTGCTTCATTCACAAAAAGTAGACAAAGTCTAATATATGAACCTCAATCAAGAGATCATTTTTTGCTCTGTTTAGCTAACTGGTGAAGCCTCAGATCCACTCAATTTTGCCAAAAGTTGTAATATTAGGTAATTTTTGTAGAATTATACATAAGGCCTTTTCATGGTCCATGAGAACAGAGTTGAGCAGAGGGGACAGACACATGAACAAACACCTATAAGGTGATAAACATAAGGCAGGATTGTGTGTAAAGCTTCACACATAAGAGGAAGTGATCACATTCACTTCTGCGGGATGGCAAGTATCAAGCTAGAGAGAAAAGGTGGCATCTGCTAAGATTTTGAGCAAAGAAGTAGGACATTCCAAGTGATGTACTAGTAAACAGCATGGAGATGATATACATTCTGGAAGCTATGAGCAGTCCAGTGTAGCTAAAATGTTGGGTTCATGGGTCACAGAAAACCCCTAGGACAATCTTCCACATTGGCACTGAGGTCCTCAGTCCTACAACATCCCACTGTTTCCTTCCGTGGGAAGCAAATGAGATGGACAATCACCTATTGCTCTTTAACAAGTTATTGCTCCGTCTGAGTGTCTCTCCAGCGTCAGCTTCCCCCGAGGCAGGAGGCTAAGAGAAGGAGGGACACACTTGCAAATCCCTGGTCTAAAAAGACCTGCATCCCTTTGTGACCCAAATAAGGTAGAATAAAGTTGAGACTGGCCATCCCCATGGACCCAGAAAAGTAGTCCAAGGGGTCAGAATAGCCTTCCTCCTTTACTGGATTGCACCCTCTGCACTCACTGCTAGCACCAAGTGAGCCTGCGGAGCTGGGCCCGGGCTCTGAGGCTGTAGGAGCAGCCCACCCTCAGCAGAGTCCTAAAGCCAGGCAGATCATATCTGGATTTGTGTGGGATTTCATTTGCTATGGGGGGAAAAAGAAGGAGAGAGAAAATTCCCACTTCCTGCAATGCTTAGTTCATCTGAACAGAGGAATCAAGGGTCCTTCTGGCCTAGGAAGGGGAACGACCCTAAAACCATGGGGTGGTGTTATGACAGAAACACGGAGACGTAAGGGGGGGCCAGGTTACAAAGAGGCTTGGACACACGGATGAGAGTCTGAACTTCATTTTACAAGCGATGGAGAGTTTTCTATGATTTCTGTGCCAGAAGTCACAAGAGTGAGCGTTAGTTAGAGAGCTTGGTTGGTGGCAGTGGTGAGGGGTTGTCCGGACAGACGCTGGAGACAGCAGACTCACTCACTGGGCAGCCACTGCAATACGCCCAGTGAGGGTTGGGAAAGGCTGGGCAAGGGCAGGGGCAGTGGGCGAGAGACTAGGACAGAGAGAGAGGTGCTGGCAGAATTGACAGGCCTCGGTGGCTGCCTGAAGGCGAGAGCTGTGGGAAAAGAAGTCAGACCCGGGCTTAGGCGATCAGCTGGAGGGCGAGGTGGAGGGAAATGCTGTTACCCGAAACTGAAAGGGGTGGGAGAAGCAGTGCTTTCACTGTTACCACTGCGGTTTGTGTTCTGAAAGACAGGTGACGAGTTGTTTGAGTTGAGATGACTGGAAGGAAGGCTTCCAGGAGGAACTGTCTGGCAGCCAGGTGCTTAGGGGATGCTGGGAAAGGAGAATGAGATTTGGGAAACATGGGCATGCACGGGAGTGGGGGCGGGGCTGTCACAAAGAATAAAGGTAGAGGCAGAAGAGCAGTGCCTTGAGGACACAACCTCAGTGCAGAGGCACCCTGAGGAACAAGAGCCACAAAACTCTCAGAGGCAGGAGAACAGAACTGGGAAAAGGAGTTACGTCCAAGAGAAGGAGAGCGAGCTTTGCACATCATGGTACCCCTGCCCTGGAAGTCACCCAGTGATATTTACGATAGGGAGTGTTCAGAGCTCTGGGCACATGTGTGGAAGGGACACATGACCCTAGAAGCCTCTAACAAAAACCAGGGAGTCTGAACACACACACACACACACACAAACACACACACACACACACCTTGAGACTACTTCAAAGGTGATAACCTCCTTTTCTTAAGATTACAAATTAAGCACTGGTTTGAGTTTGCAGAAATGACAAACTAATAATGAAACATTGGCGCTGATGCTTTAGCAATGTAATTATGAAACATTTGTTCATTCATTTAATAGACAAAAAAAATATTGAGGCTAGAGAGAAGGAAAACGTGTTCCTATCCTCTAAGAACTCGCAGTCTTGTGGAGAAAGCAGAAGGATAACTGGTATGAAACAGTGTGATGTAATTCTGCCATCCTTCCTGAAATAACAGAGCTAGACAGTGGTCCTCAGTGGCTGCCCCAACCCTAAGTGAAAAGCTGATGGGGAGGGGAGAGACTCACACAGACAGGAAGTCCCTCCTGACCTGATCCAACAGGAAGTACTCAGCACTGTCTGTGAAACACTGTGGTGGTAAAAGGGACTTGAATTTAAGGGAGCCTCACATTGGCAGACAAAAACTCTGGGGCACAGATGACACATTACCACCAGGAAAACGCAGTCAGCCACATCAAAAATGTGGGAAAATCTACAGAACAAATGAACTGGTCTCTTTAACAAATATATGGCATGAAAAACAAATTAGAGGGAGAATCATTATAGATTAAAAGAGATTTAAAGGAGATCTCAACCAAGTGCAATGTGTGGACATTGTTTTCTAATGCAAAACAGGTATGGAAAGTCATTTTTGACATACTTAGAGATACTTAAACACTGACTGAATATTATATGAATTATGATTAGAGTTGTTAGGTCTGATAATGACACTGTGATGATAATTTTTAAAAGAGTCCTTATTTTTAATTTGCACATTCACACACACACACACACACAGTATTTAAACATGAAGTATTTAACTGGATGTGATAAGTAGAATTTTCTTTAAAATAGTCTAATGAGGGCATGGGAATCAGATATGTGTAATGTAGATGAGAAAAGAACACAAGCTACTGATAATTGCAAAAGCTTGAGTTTGGGTAGATAGAATTTCATAATACCATTTTTCCTAATTTTATGTATTTTTAAAAAAATTCCAGAATAAAATAATTGCTCTCATGAAAGCACTCTTGGGCCAGGGCAGTGGTGGTGGGAGAGGATCCCTGATGTGGGCACTGCCTGCAGGAGGCGATGACACCAGTGTTTCCCCAAATGTGTCACAGAGTATGAGCTCTGCATGATATTACCATGTGCTGCACAAGAAAAGAATCCAGGGATCAAGGAGGTTTTGGGATAGTGGGTTTACAAAAGCTCAGGGAGCTCTGCTGCAGCACAGCTGCTGCGCGGTTTGCAGGTGTGCTGCAATCATGGGAAACAGGAGCATGTGAAACGTTCCACTTTTTTAACCATGGGAATTATTTTTTAAATTACTTTTTAAAACACTGATTTCAGAGAGAGGAAAGGAGAGGGAGAAAGAGCTAGAAACATCAATGATGAGAGAGAATCATTGATTGGCTGCCTCCTGCATTTTCCCTACTGGGGATTGAGCCCACAACGATGTGCCCTGACCAGGAATCGAATGTGACTTCCTGGTTCATAGGTCAATGGTCAACCACTGAGCCACACTGGCTGGACAGGAATTATTTTTTAAAATAGAGGATTTTGATGCATCACTATGTTCATTGCAGCATTATTTGCAATAGTCAAGATATGGAAGCAGCCTAAGTGTCTACTGATAGACAACTGGATAAAGGAGATGTGATTATATATATATCACACACACACACACACACACACACACAATGCTTGGCCACACATGTTGTTGCTTACCATTGGCAACAACAGTATTACAGTATTGTGCTAAGTGAAAAAATTCAGATAGAGAAAGACAAATACCATATGATTTCACTTATATGTGAAATAAAGAACAAAGTAATGAACAAACAAAACAGAAACAGACTCATAAATACAGAGAACTAGGGTGCTGGGTTGATGGTTGCCAGAGGGGAGGGCGTTGGATAAAAAGAAGGGATTAAGACGTACAAAATGGTAGTTACAAATAGTCATGGGGATGTATATCTGTAAATAACAGCACAGGGGATAGAGCCAATAACATCTATACTAGTAATAGAGGAATATTCAAATTGTCTAGGACACCATCACTTAACGACCAATCAGGACAGGGGCGGGGCCAAGGCAGAGAGCTCTCAGCCTGCCTGCGCTAGGGGTCCGAAGGGCGCGGAGAAGAAGGGAGAGAAGATAGGCAGTTAGGGGGATCAGGCCAGGAGGGGAATACAGATAGGCAGTTAGGGCCATCAGGCAGGCAGGCAGGTGAGCACTTAGGAGCCAGTGGTTCCAGGTTGCTAGAGGGATCCCAGATTGGAAAGGGTGCAGGCCAGGCTGAGGGACCCCCCTCTCCACCCCTGTGCACGAATTTCGTGCCCCAGGCTTCTAGTTAGTAATAACTATGTGTGGTGTTAGATGGGTATTAGACTTACAGAGAGGTCATTTCAAAATTTATATAAATGTCTAACCATCTGCTGTACAATTGAAACTTACATAATATGGAATGTAATGGAAAAATAAAAGAGTTTTCAAAAAAAGTTAAATAGAGGATTTCGCAGAGTTACCTAGGAAACAAGGGTAAGGGAACTTGGGCTTCAGAAGGCAATTAACTGGGAAATGACACGCTTAGTCTGTGTGGGACATGGCCTGGCGCAGAGGGTATAGGCAGTGGACTCGCTGCTTAGGGCCCCGGATTCTTTAGAGCAGGTTTAAGTGTCAATCTGGCCATGTCACAGTTGTTTATAGCCAGAAGCCTCTGAACCTGTTTTCTAGCCTGGAAATGGAAAAGAACAACTCTCTTATCAGGTTATGGTGAAAATCTAATGAGCTAACATGTTCAAAAATGGCCTGCAAATGCCAAAGGACCACAAATGGATGCACTTATCCTTCCCAATCAATGTATACTCTTTGGTGTTTCCAGAGTTTTGGGGTGCAGCTGGGGCAGGGGGCTGGAGGAGAGAGGAGATCAGAATTTGTTTCCTCTTTACTAACTGAAGTTTTTGTGCTCACCCACCAGCCTATCTGAAAGTGATCTTCAAGATCAAGGCCTTTCTCCCAAGTATAATGCATTGATCAAAATAATCTGTCTTCCTACCCACCCACCTGCAGAAGATGGGCAACCAGCTCAAGGAAGATAAGGGTACACACCACCCTGAAGGTCCCTGAGATTTAAAATGACAAGTCCTAGACAAATGGTGTACGCAATGCTCTTTCTCTTCCCAACGAGTCAGTTATTTCCCCTTCTCAGATTAGAGCCTCGGGCATTTGGGGGCTTTGGGAGGGAGGCATGGAGAGCGGTCTGTGTCCTTCCACCTGTGACTCTTACCTCCGTCTGCACCATGTGAACCCTGTGAAGCCTTAGGTCATGCACTGCTCCATAGATGTCCACAGAGTCTTTGGAGTCTAACTGCTGGAGGATTCGGTCCAACGCGATAAAGGTTCCAGTCCTACCCACACCGGCACTGGAAGAGATGGGGAAGGAGGGCTGAGCCTTTTTATTACATTGGCCTTTCAAGAGAGCATCCAGAGATGAGCAAATCTTTCTTTTCCCTTCCAAGTTATGGGGGGCTAGAGGAACACTCTTTCTCTCCACATGCTCTTTCAAAGAAATGCAACCTACAGCCCCAGCCGCTACCTCTTTCCCTCACCTCCCTCACTCCCCCAGGGGTAGGCACTGCTCTGCACTTGGTGTGCATCATTTCCAGCCATGTGTTTTTAAATTTTTTTATTATTGATTTTTTTTTTACAGAGAGGAAGGGATAGAGAATTAGAAACATCGATCAGCTGCCTCCTGCACACCTCCTACTGGGGATGTGCCTGCAACCAAGGTACGTGCCCTTGACCGGAATCGAACCTGGGACCTTTCAATCCTCAGGCCGACACTCTATCCACCGAGCCAAACTGGTTAGGGCTCCAGCCATGTTTTTATACTTCTCCTGCATCCATGAACGATATAATAATTTTATATGTTTCAAAAATTTACATGTTTCATGTCATCTTCTGCCAACTTTTCCACTCAGTATTATTTTGAGACTTATCCATGTTGTCACCCACACATATATACTTTCTTTTAACAACCCTACAGAGTTCATAAACCATTGCTAACCCATCTACCACTAGTCCATTCCCTACTGATAGGCAGTGCGATCACTTACAGTTTTTCGCTGTTAAAGACCACGTTGCCATGAACACCATTGGCACACATGTGGGCATTTGCTAGGGCTGATATGCAGAGGTAGAACTGCGTATCATAGGGTGCGAACCCTTCAACTTCGCTAGGGATTGACAATTGCTCCCCAAAGTGATTGCCTAATCTGGGGGTTTTTGCTGCTCTTATTTCTAAGAAAAAGAAGAACAGTTCTCCAGTGGTCGTGGGTGAATGTGCCTGCCATTCCTCAGAAGGCAGGAAGCTCTGGAGTACCTCACATTCCTGTTAAAAGCTCCAGGGTTCCAATGACATATAGAAGCAGGGCTCCCAGGGTGCTGGGCTGCTTGGGAGAAAGTGAGCGCCTTTGACATTTCTCACTGTAGCAATTCCCTGCTCCGTATTTATTAGTGCCATTCAGTTAGCACTATCAAAGTGTTGCTGCAAACATTAATTAGGTAAACACTAGGTTTCCGAGAGAGAGAGAGAGAGAGAGAGAGAGAGAGAGAGAGAGAGAGAGAGAGATGGATTGCTAGTTTGATTTTGTGGGCACACAGTAGTCTGAAGCCAAGAGAATTCAAGAGGGAACATAAATTCAAGAGCAAAGTTGGTGCTACGGATGGCAGGTGCTACTCAACTGGGAGGGAGGGCTAGGGCAGGATCTCAAAGGACAGTCAGGGTTATTACAGATGGAGGGGAGAGAGAGAAGCCATTGCAAGCAGTAAGAAGAGAGAGTAAGCGTGTGCCGTCTCCATTCCAGCAACAGTGGGAGGGGGTTCTGAGAACTTGGATGGGGGATGGAGAGCCTGGAAGTCGCATGAGGACTCTGCATTTTGTACAAAAGGAAAAAGAGCAAGACAACAATGGTTGTTTGTGAAGAAAGATCTAGCTGGGCAGAGGGAGAGAGTCTTCCAGGCTGTGTTTTATTTATAGTTTGATATCGCTGGGCCCAGTGCCATGTGCCAAATAATCTTTGAGGGAAAGAGAAGGATGAAGAGTGAGGGTGAGAGAGAGGTGGTATGTGAAGAAAGCAGAAAAGGCGAGAGATGTCAGTGAAAAGGAATGACGTTGGAGAGAAGGAGAAGTGAGCTGGCAACATCTGAGTCTAGACTCATCCTCCTCCCACCAGATCCCCACCCTCCTGCCTTTTCCAGTCTCCCGGGTGTCACTGAATGGGCTTCGCGGGGCTGAGTACCTGCAGTGCACCACAGTGGGGCCGGCCCCGGGTGTCCTGTTGATGTAGTCTCTGACAGTCCTCACAAACTGGATCAGGGACTGGGTGGTCTCCGGGACTCCGTGGTCTGGCCACACGGTATAATGGAAGTGGCGGATGAGCCTGTGTGTGTCGAGCTGCTCCTCCTGTGAGAGCAGAGAGGAAAAGAAGAAGAATGATAAGGATAATAAGGCAAAGCTTCCCGTTTGTCAGCTGTGCCCAACCAGGAACGCCTATGGGCTGCCAGGACAGGAGAGGAACCAGCGAATATGCGATTCCCAAGTGACCTTCATCTTTCCGCGCTGGGTCATTAAATGAAATCAGACAAACCAACGCACACTGCATATCCTAAACTCTCGGATGGTCCACTCGGGCAGCACCGACTCTGAGAGCATCTGCAGGATGAGGTCCCCGTAGTAGAGGGAGTCCTGGTCCGCTGGCCAGTAATGGTCGCACTTCACCTAGAGGAAAAGAGACAGAAAAAAAGTGAGTCCGGAAACATGACTCCTCCGTGAACCTGAACTTTCCCTCCTGGAAAGGTCTTCCTGAGTGGGAACCCAGGATCAGCTGCTAAAGTCATTTGGCATCTGCTCTGCATTAACCTGCTCATGGCCAGCGCTGAAGCCCAGCTGCTGCTGCCAGTGAAGGGGACACACTCGGCGCGAGGAGCGAACCCCAGCCTCTGACTCCTTTACCTTTCAGGCACAGTGGGTCACGGTTGAGGTTTCTCTTTAACTTCCTTAGCATTTCAGTCCCACGAGCAGATAGGAACATCTCACAATGCTCCTTTTGAAAAAAGATCTAGCTGGGCAGAGGGAGGCCCTGTTTTGTTTTTAATTTGATATCACTGTCCTAACCTGGGCCCAGTGCCATGTACCAAATGATCTTCGAAAAGTCTGAACATTTATCTAAGCTCAAAATTACATGGAGAAACACAGGAGGAAGAGGATTATGAACAGGTACTGGGCACTTTATAGGTCATCTTTCTTTCAATCCTCCAAGTAACCATATAAAGCAGAGGAGTAGAAGTGCGTTACAAGAGGTTTGCTTCATTTGTCCAGTTGACGATTTTCCTTTGTATCCGCAGACACAGCCTGAAGTTCATGTCTCCTTCTTTCCTAAAAGTAGGGGCAGAGCCAATGACCCTGACAAGGCGTCTCCTCTCACCAAACACTGGAGGGTAGAATGACGGCTGGCCAGCTCCTCCTTCTGTGTCAGGGCACTTCTGGTGTTCCCAGTGCTCAAAGGAAGACACCTTGTACTGAAACTTCCCAGGATCCATATGGGGCCTCACCTCACAGAGCCTTGATGAACTGGGTGGTGTAATTCACTAACAGCGTTCTCTCTCTCATATGACCCCCACTTAGCTTTGCAGGAGTTAACTTTGGATGATGGGGAAGAGCTCCCTCCAGATGGCGGAAAGCAAAGCTGGAAGTCAGGAAGAGTGTTTACTCACTCGGCCCTTCTCCACACACTGGGTCACCATGACAATATTGTGAACATTCTGTTCCCACGCCATTTTCCAGAAGTCGTCCTTAGTGCCAGGAAGAGGTCCCTGAGTAGCGATGTATTCTCTTCTGAAGTTGTTGCCCTACGATGAATTTACAATGTGGAGTCAGAAACAATAGGCCTCTTCAGAACCATAAACAAAGAGTTAGCTGCAGATGGGATGATATGTAGGTCTTGGCCACCGCTGAGGAGAAAAAGATACTAACACCAGCATCAAGGCTTGGGAGCAGGAAGAACAAAGGCTGGAATGTTGAACTATTGTTAAGAGCCAAATTCCTTTTTATTAGGCTGGGTCAATTCTAAAAGGCAATGGAGGGAGGACTCAGGTGATAATCTAGAAAACACTTAATCCACAATTGTGTGTGTGTGTGTGTGTGTGTGCCTGAGGGACAGATTTTAATCAGGCTCTTTCCTTATTTAATGGAGAAACTTGTAGTCATTTGAGATAACTGACATTGGAATGTTGATAAGAGAGGTCAAACAAGGGAAACTTAAGGAAATATAAATCACTGTCTATTGAGAACCTATCTGATAACATGCTGTGAGCCAGGACTTTCCTAGATCTTAATTAATCTTAATCACAACTCTATGAGCTAGGATATTTTCACCCACTCATTCTGTACCCTAGCAATATAGAATTCCTGGCAGAAACCTCACGGAAGCTCTTTCTCTCCTTCCCTCTCCTCAGGGCCTCTACATTCTGTCACCTCTGCCACTCCCACACCTCGCCCACCCAGACACTGCCTCTCATCTGGCTATTCCTTATTTACCCTCCAAGTCTCAGCATGTTGCCTGCTCTGCTGAGCTTTCCTCTATCTTCCTGTCTGCTGAGTGATGTTCCCCTACTGTGGCAACTTCAAACCTCTTGCTACTCAGACAGTGGTCTTTAGACCAGCAGCATGAGCTTACCTAACAGCTGGTGAGAAATGCAGAATCTCAGGTCCTGCCCCAACCCTGCTGGATCAGAATCTGCATTTTAACAATGATGTGAAGGTGTGTTTCTCAGGGCATGGCCTGGTCATGTCCTGATGCCCCAACTCTCCTGAGAGTTCTTTGAGGGTCAGATTCTACCTTACCAGATGCCTGCGCATAGCTCAGTATTTGACTTATAGCCAGCACTTAACAAGTAGTACTCATTGAGTGAAACAATAACTATTTGAGATCCATATTATTTATCCTCATTGTTTAGAAAAGAAAATGGAGGGGACATAACTTGTCCAAGGTTACAGAGTCCGGGAGAGATGGGGCTAAAACCTGGATCTGTCTGGTCTCAAAGCTTCTTGCACAGTAGAGTGCTTTAGGAAGTTAGCAAGTTGACAGCCAGAATCTGAGCCCAAGGGATTGACATAACCTTGGAGCTGTGTCTATGGTTTTCAATAATCCAATTAACTTCGAATCAGCTTTCCTACCTAGGCAGCCTTAGCAGGGGAGGTCCTACATCTTTAGGGAGCTCTAGTTTTGGCCAAGGGCTGCAGTGAGAAAACGACTATGAGAATGCATCCTGGGCTCATTAAAATCTCTTGTGACTATAGCCATTGTGAAAAATGGGCCTCAGCAGTGATTAAATGGACACCCTGTGTTTTGTGGCAATCAGACACAGTCCTGCCTTCTAAAATCTGAGAGCAGCAATAGCACGTAGGCGGAGAGGTATCTCCAGTGTGGTCACTCATCAAAGCTTCATTGGGCATGACAGCCTAGTAGTGCACTCACAGGGATGTAGCTGGCATTGATGTAGTCGGAGCATGGGTCGTCATCGACATTGGACAGCTTCACTCGAGAGGCATCATCTGGAAGGAAGTTTATTGAGACAGATTTGCCACTGAGTCTTAAGGTGATTTTTCTATGGTTTATGGAATGCTGATCCCACAAGGACCCCACAAGGAAGAATTCTCATCTCTGCTTTGCAGATGAGGCGCAGACAGGATAAGTTGCCCCAGGTTGCATAGGTGGTTCATAAACACAAAAATGACCAGATGCCTTCTGCAGTCCCCTCTGCACTTTCCTTTGTAACACTACTTGTAACAGTATGACGTCAGCTCTCTCTCACTGCAGGAATGAATTCAATCCTGTTGCTCAGCCAATAGAATAAGGATAATTAAAATATAAAATAATCTACACTAATAAAAGAGAAGGATGCAAATTGACTGTACCTTCATAATGCCCAGCAGCCCATCAGGAGTGACTGAGCATGCAAATTAACCCAACAAAGATGGTGGGTTAATTTGCATATGCAGGTGCTGAGTGGCTGGGGGTGGGGCAGGGCGAGCCCAGCCGCTCCTGGCCTCTGTCTGGGCAGTGTGGGAAGGTGGAAAGGTGGCTCTGGGTCAGAGCAAAGGCAGAAAAGCAGCTCTGGCCAGAGCAAAGGTGGTGCCGGCAGTCAGGGGAAAGAAGGCCCATTCTTGCATGAATCTTTGTGCAGTGGGCCTCTACTTATTTAATAACAGTTGCTAACTGGAGACTTTGTTAGATAAACTTAGGCTGGCCTTTGCTATTGGCACTGTTACTGCTCAGAGGCCTCCAAGGAGGAGTAGTAGGACCACATGGTGAAATGTCAACAGCAGAAGAGGCCTCTCAGGACCAGAACTGAAGCTTGTTATTACCCATGTGGAGGGAGGGGCAACAACACCCACACCATCCATTTTTAAAGGCATTCGGAGCCTCAGTTCTCCCAAATCCACCCATTCCGTATTTCTTTAGCCCATTTTATTCCTGGAAAAGAGGAGGAATGGCTAGAGGAAGACAGTATTACAAACTTCAGCATGAAACTCACAGGGCAATATATTGTTGTATCGATTTTTCCCTCTGTTCTCCGGCAAGAGTGCAATATCACATGGTTGATTTCGACCCACGTCTTTTAAGTCCTATTAGGTCAAAAATAAATTTGCAAGTAGAAAATATGAAATAGAAGAAGACAAATCATACATCTTTGAGATGGATTACAATATGAGAATACGTACACTAGCTAATGTTCATGGAATGCCTACTATTCTGTAGGCATTAGCTCTGGTCCCCACGGCAGTTCCACAGGAGATGTTCTCATCTCCATTTTACAGAGAAGGCTCAGACAGGATAACTAACTTGCCCCGGGTCACATAGGTGGCAAAGCTGGGAAGAGAATCCAAAGTCTGGGCACTTTTCACCAAAGCCCATTATTTCCCAGTCAAGCAAATGGCCAGGGTAAGTAACGGAGAGCCTTCGGTTTGCATTTGCAATGTGTTCATTCTTACCATTGGATTCAGGATTTGCTGTGCAAATCTGGAGATGAAATGGCCTGTGAGATTAGGTGGTGTATGCTCTGCGGGGAAGAGATTTGGGCATAAAAGAGCACTCAGCTGAGATCCTATGTGTCATCTTAACTCCGGAGCCCAATCAGCCTGTGACTCTACAGCAAAGCTTGGGAGGAAACTTCTGCCGAGGACTAGGGTGCCAAAGCATAACTGCATCGGAGTCGTACCTCGTACTCCTTAGATAGAAGGTAGTTGGAGTCAGCCTGCAGCTTCATGAAGTGCCCTTCAAACTGATTTACTTTTATTGGGCTAGAATTAAAATAGAACAGAAGGAAAATTACTGAAGGAAACATGCCATAACCAGTTAGAGCTCTATTTCAAAAGCAGATAGGATAGTAATTAATGAATTTGCTCTCTTACCAGGAAGTTTTCCGGTTACTGTGAAAGGAAGCCAAGAGAAAAAAGACCTCATTAGTAAACCTCACATGATCCAATCAACTCGTCTTTCAGCAAATGGTGTGAAGGAAGATGTGGTGCTCACCCTTTCTGGCCCAGGTTCAAGTGGACAGACAATGGCCGATCCCGGCGGATGCTCAGTTGGGCAGAGGGCCTTTCTCGACCATGGCTGTAACATAAGGGAGAGGACTTACATTCTCATTAAGAGACATATTACACTAGGACTTCAACACGTTTTCCATTTATGGCGAGGCTGTGCATGCTTGTGCAAATATGGACTTTTCAGTATTCACATAGAATTACACTCAGCCAATGTCTCTTTTTTTTGGGGGGGGAGGGTAAGGAGGGGATAGGGGAGGAAGAGAGGAAGTACATAAAGAAGAAATAGATGTTTCCCACTCAGAGACGGATCTGTGCAATAGCTGAATATTTGTCTTTTGGTTTTTGGCTACAGGTCATAATCACTTCCCACACTCTCAATAAAACTTTCCTTAAAAAACCCCCAGTAAACCTTAGATGCAAGACATGACATCAAGAGAGAACACAGTGTGCCAAATGAAAGAAATTCCCTGAGAGGAGAGAGTGTGGCATTGGGACCACATGCTTTGGTTCCTTTTGGTCTCTCCTTAAATTAGCACAGCAGATATGAGCCATAAAAGGGTGATGTCAGCCATACTTTCCAGCATATTTCAGAAAGTGGTTGGGTACATAATTTGCACACATCTCTGTCTTCATGAGGAGATGGAACCACACACAACATTTTTTTTTCCTGTACAAAAGGTGTTGTTTCACACTCAAATAAAGCTTCACACAGCCCCCTAGTCATCTGAGGAGGGCAGAATTCATCAATGGTGTGTAGAGAGGCAGACAAAAGTGAGTCCTAGTTTTAGGGTTTGATTTTTGTTTTTCTTGAGAAGCAAAGGTGATTTAACTGAGAGAAATTAAATTGTTTTTCCTTCTTACTGTTCAGACTAAAGGGCATTTTCAGTTGCATGTTTAAGATTGGGGCCCAATCACTAAAGGGATTTTTGTACCCACCTCGTTCTCCGTCTGCAGATGAATAAGGCAACCACGGCCACCAGCATGCCAATTAGGAACAGACCAGCACTCACGCCTTCAATAACTCCAAAAAAAGGCTCTACAGTCACACAGATGGAAACAACAAACCCAGGTGGGCACATTAGTGCTAACGAACCAGGGAACTGGAAGTTCCACCTCCCTGGGAACATTATTGAAGAAGAATTTAAACGATGCCCACACTGAGGCAGTTCCTATCTAAAGTATGGGAGTATGCAGCCGAGAAGATGAAACGCTGGTGGGTCATTATATTTTCTAAGTTAATGTTATTTAGCTTTTAAAGAAATTTTGGACTTGTTTGTGCTTGTACATAAAGCTTGGGGCCCTTAAGATAAATGCCAGCAGTTTTTCACCAAAATAAAAATGTTATTTCATTTGTATAAAACAAGTTATAGCATCTGGGACTTTAGCCAATCCAGTGCATGGCTGTGAGTTATTTTAACAAAATTTTATTTTTATTTTCTGGTATAATACTGCCACTGGGACTTTAAGAACAGGTAAGAGTAACCCATTTTTTAAATAGTTTTATTGAAATATAATTAACATATCATACAATTCACCAGTTTGACTGTATAATTCAATGATTTTCAGTATAATCATAGAGTTCTGAAATATCACCACATACAATTTCATAACATTTTCATCACCTCTCCCCCCGCCCCCCCCAATCAAGAAACCCCATGCTCTTAGCTGTCATTCTCTGTTCTCTCCTCTTCCTATCCCTGACAACCACTAACCTTTCTGTCTTCATTGATTCACCTATTCTGGACATTTTACATAAACTGAATCATAAATATGTATTCTTCTGTAATTGACTTCTTTCACTTAGTATAATGTTTTCAGGGCTCAGTCATATTGTAGCATTGATCAATATTTCATTCCTTCTTATGGCTCAATAATATTTCATTCTATGGCTATCTCACATTTTGTTATTCAATCATCCATTAATGGATATTTGGGTTTTTATGAATAAAGTTGCTATGAACATGTGTTTACAGGGTTTTGTGTGGACATATGTTTTCATTCCTCTTGGGTATACTCAGGAGGGGAATTGCTGGGTTAACATTTTGAGTAACTGGAAAACTGTTTTCCAAAGCAGCTATACCAGTATTCATTCTCACAAGCAATGCACGAGGTTCCTGAAAGATTTAATCCGACCCAAACCAATAAGTTGAACAAGACAAGCAGGGTAAAAGCGAAAGATCGCGTTTATTAATTGCCCTCGGGTGAGGTTCTCCGGTCCGGGGGGAAACGGGCCAGGGAAGTCACCGACACACAAACCTGGTAAAGCTTCTTTATGCTGCTGTTGGGCCAATCAGGTTTGTCTGTGGTAGATGGTGGTGGGGGGGAGAGTTGATTTGAGTTCAAGCGGGGAGTTTGTACAACTGCATCTTGGCCATCCTGAGAAATTCCAGATGGTCGTTAAGGAGGGTGTTTTTACTGTGCAGGTTTTATCACAGCAGCAGTTTGGCCTTGGGCTGTTTGTTTGGCTCAGTGGGTGGAATCTTGAAGGTCCCTTGTCTGCCCAGCCCCCAGACCTTACAGTTCCAATTTCTCCATATCCTTGCTAACACTCGTTACTGTCTTTTGGATTATAGTCATTTTACTGGGTGTGAAGTGGCTGCTTACTGTGGCTTTAATTTACATTTCCCTAATGATTTATGATGTTGAGCATCTTTGCATGTGTGTATTGGACATTCGTTATCTTTTTTGGAGAGATGTCTATTCACATCTTTTTTATTTGTCTTTTTATTATTGAGTTGTAAGTTAAGAGTTCTTTTTTTAAAAATTTTATTGATTTTTTACAGAGAGGAAGGGAATGGGATAGAGTTAGAAACATCGATGAGAGAGAAACATTGATCAGCTGCCTCCTGCACACCCCCTACTGGAGATGTGCCCGGAACCAAGGTGCTGGAAACTGATTGTTTTTATGCTGGAAACTGATTGTTTTTAACCTACTTTGGTTGTTCTGAAAGGTCAGAGCTATGCACCCATTGTTTAAGTTGAAACATTGTTAATTACAGCAAATCTCTACCTGTTAATTACACGTAAAATTCTTCCTTGGAATTTCCTGCGTATGGATATTGTTGTTTTCTCAGAGACTCAATAAAAGGCTGGTGAGACTCAGGCATCAGTGGGCAATCTACCCTGGTAGAGGAAAGATGCCACGCCTGGTCCCCCAGTTTCCAAATTGATTCTCTTCTAGTTTCTCTCTCTTCATTTTGTGTGCGGCCTTCTTCAGAACTCGAACGCTGAATAGGAACCCTGAACCACGCTGGACATGTAAGGGGCTCCAACACCAAGGTACATGCCCTTGACCGGAATCGAACCTGGGACCTTTCAGTCCGCAGGCCGATGCTCTATCCACTGAGCAAAACCGGTTAGGGCTAAGTTAAGAGTTCTTTACATGGTCTGGATACTAGCACCTTACCAGGTATAAGATTGGCAAATAGTCTCTCTTATTCCGTGGTTTCACTTTCTTCATGGTCTCCTTTGAAATACAAAGGTTTTTAATTTTGATTAAGTCTCATTTATCAATTTGTTTTTTTATTGCTTGTGCTTTTGGTGCCATACGTAAGAAACCATTTCCTGATACAGGGTCACAAAAATGTAACTCCTTTGTTTTCTTTTAAAAATTTTATTGTCTCAGCCTTTACGTTTAAGTCTAGGAATTAGCCCATTTTTGAAGTTTCATTTTATACCCTTGAATTTTTTTATTCAATGTTATTTTTCAAGACTCATCACATCAACACAATCATCTTTTGTTTAAGGTGGTCAATATTCTTTAAAAAAACAACGTACTATCTTCCTTTACTGAAGTCTATATAATTTTTACTGTATAACAATGTTTCAAAGAGGAAAGACTTGTGTTTAGAAAGCCTTTACTTAACATTAAATTATAAGCAAACATGTCAATTGTGTTCTGATCTCTTTTTGGCTTGAAAAGTGGGAGATTATGCCTATACTTGGCATAAATAGATGGGGGTGTTTGTGAGGCTGAGTCATTTCTGTCCTGCAGCATGACAGACAGTTTTAGCTGTAAAGAAGAACTTCCTGAGACCAAGGACCATGAAACATGGGCTTCAGGGAAAGACTGGGGCAGGTCACGGTAATGAGGAAAAACCTGCTGAAAAGTGACGCTATTCTCAGCCTTACTGAACTATTCCAAGGCCGTGCGGTGTACAGGTTAAGGATGCAGGCAGAAAGGGCCAGAACACCAGCTGTGCTATCCTCCGCAGCTCTATTAGGCTTTATTCAGCATGAATAAAGTGTCCTTGCTAAGCCCAGAAATCTGAGTTCCTTTAACTCTTGGTGCCTCAGCCTTCACCTTTAAAATGGGGATGATAACAGTATCCACTCAAAAGGCTGAAGCCAGGCTTGGATAATGCATTCTATGCTAAGGTGACCAGATTTTAACATTGGTAAAGCGGGACACCATTGACCGGGGCGGGGGGTGGTGTTCTTTTATTATTATTATTACTTAAAATATTTCAAAGAGTAGTACATATGTCTCTTTCCAAAAATCGGGACTTTTTTAAAACGCTGCGGGACACGGGACAAATTGTTAAAAATCGGGACTGTCCTGCCAAAAGCGGGACGTCTGGTCACCTGATTCTATGCACAATGCTTGAAACTATCTCCACAGAGTAGGCAACCCAGTAAGTACTAGCTGCCACTATTACTCAGGCTTTCCTTTTAACATACATGAGAAGTCTCTTTCATAAATTTATGTAAAGCCTTTTAAGTTAACATTTTTATAGTGTGAAAACAACATATAACAAGCAAAAGGAAAAAAACTGCCTGTAATCCCACTACTTTGAGATATTCCTTGTTAATACATTGCTATTTTTTCTTCTAGTTTTTTTATTTATGTTTCTATGTATATGCACGTATGCATTCAAAAGCCTTTTGTATCTACTTATATTTTGACCTGAGCAAGCTCTTTATTTAAGTAAATTTATTAAAAAATTTATCTTCAATAAAGATCTGGTACCTCTTAAAAAAATCTGGCACTTCTCCCTTTTCTAGATTAATTCCCCTTGGATCTATTCTCCTTGAATCCGCATCAATCCACAATCACATACAGATTAGCTTCCAAGTAAAAATAAATGTTCCCCCCACTATCAGCCAAGTTGTAGACCTCCCCACAAGAGATCCTTGTGGGTGACAGTGGTTGGGAGAATATGTGGGAATGGAAAGGTTAGCCTTACCTGACTCGGTGGTGATAGGCAAAGAGAAAAAGGTGTCTGAATAGAGTGGCTTTGTGAATTCCTTTAGGTCCTCATCAAACAGCTGTGTAAAAGCCCGAATACTGATTCTGAAAAAGAAACATTTATTGAGGTACAAATGAGTGGCTGACCACTGTAGGGCTGACTGAAGAATGTGTTCAAGGAGAAACAGGGTGAGGACCTGTCAATGTGAATGTAGGGTCATATGTGAGCCATGGAATCAGACAGATGTGGGGTCATTCTTTCATCATCAAATATGTATGGAGCCCCTATTATGTTTCAGATATTATGTTCCAGGGGCTGGAGATACGTAAGGAAGAAAGTAAAAGTCCCTACCATCCCAGAGGTTACATTTTCATGGAAGACATCAGACAATACTTCTACAAATATAATATGCCAAATAGTGACGTGAACCATTAGAAAGACAGCAGCAGAGTAAGGGAGAGGGAAAGCAATGGGTATGGGGTATGGGGGACTGCTTTATTCATCATGATCAATGAATGTCTCTTCGATCACAGGATATATGCACAGAAATCTGAGGAAAGGACGAGGGAACCGTGGCTGCATCTCAGACAGGTGCAAGGCTCTGAGGCAGGAACATGCCCGGGTGCAAGGAGGCCAGCGTGGCTGAAGCACAATATAGGAGTGATGGAGAAATAGAAGATGAGGGCAGAGATTTAGATGGGACCATGGAGGACCCAGAAGGTCTGGTGAGGATTTTGGCTTTTGTTCTGAGAGACCTAGGAAGCCACTAGGGGGTGCTATCAGGATCACTCTGGCTGCTGCAGCCTGGGGGCAGCAGTAAGAGGACAAACTAGTCAGCAGGGAATTGCTCAAGACCAGGTGGGAGACGCTGACTTGGACCAAAACGCAGTCATATTTATAGTGAGAAGTGTTGGATATTTCAAAGAAAGAGCTGCAAGATTTGTTGATGGACATGCAGTATGAAAGGGTGGAGGCAAGAATGACTCCATATGATCTGGCTGAGGAGCAAATGGAGGAATAAGGTCGTGGAGAATGTTGAGGGGCTTGGGAAGCACAGAGTTCATTTGCGGGGGCAGCGATACTGAGGTGCCTGTTAGAGCATCCAATGAGTCAGATGTCAATATTATCAGTATCACTGTAATTGTTGCTATTTTACTAAAATAACTACATATACAAATAACATTGAACATTGAACATTACCTTACAAATAAAATTATGTACCTTCTCATCTTTTTGGCACTAGCTATTTTCTAAAGAGCCTTCTATCTAAAAATATTTTAATATCATTGTCATAAAATGTACTTAAGGCCTTCTTTATATCTAATTGCTAAAGTTACGAAGAGATACATGCTCACGACTCTTGAAAACTAGAAAAACAATATAAAAAAATAAGGCAAATAGTAAAATAAGAAAGCACATATTAAATGCAAATGAGGAATACTGCAATTTGGAGGAAACTGTGTTTGGGCATAAGGAGATGGGGTGGCCTGGAGCACAAGGTTCCAAATGGGGGAACAGTATGAAATCAAGTGGAAGAGCCAGCAAAAGACCACCTGGGAGAAGAGTGGCCCATATAGAGACTAGTGTGATAGTCCAGGCCAAGGACATGGGGCCTTGGTCTCGGGCAGTGGGAATGAAGAACAGAAAGAAGACGAAAAGGCACTGAGAGGAGGTGCCAGATAAGACCTAGTCTGAAGAGGAGAAGTGGTAAATAAAGATTTATTTTAGGCCTAGCCGGTGTTGTTACGTGGTTAGAACGTTGGCCCTTGCACCAAAAGGTCACCGGTTTGATTCCTGGTTAAGGGTACATACCTGGGTTGCAGGGAGGGCGTGTGCAAAAGACAACCAGTTGATGTGTCTCTCTCACATCCATGTTTCTCTCTCTCTCTCCCGCTCCCCTCTCCCTCTCCTCTCTCTGAAAATCAATGGAAAAATATCCTCAAGTGAAGATTATTAAAAAAAAATTGTTCTAAGATTTTAGCTTAGGTCATTGGGAAGAAAAATGACCTTACTGATAGAAATGGGAGTTAGACTAGGGAAAGAAGATGAGCTTTGCTTGGCTATGTGACAGCGAGACTCATTTAGAGCTCTCCAGCTGGCATTTGGAGTTATTCCAGTCACCTGGGCTGGAGAGCTGCTGAGGCAGCTATCCATGTGCCCATGTGGGATGGTGCCTGGAGGTCAGCTGGCCCTAAATTCAATAAGTACAAGCAGGGTGCAGCTCCTAAAACACAGAATTAGAACCTCAGCCTGGATGAAAGGCCTACTGTATCCATCATAGGACCTAAATCTCATGTTCTCTGGGTGAGTCAGGTCCAGTCATACACAATTTTGGGGGTCAAAATTTAGGAAGCATAGAGATCATTGGGGTGATTGACCAGGATGATGACAGTGAAGGCTTAGAGGAACATGATAGCTGACTTCAGATTTAAGGAAGCCTGCATGTAGTAGAGGAAACAGACATTCCTATTTTCCTCCTTAAAGACATGACTGAACTCAGTAGGCTGAAGTCACAGAGCTGTAGTTCAGGAACATGAAGTCACTCTCCAGCATCTAGAGTAGGAGCCATGCAGGTAGTGAAGGGCTTTACGTTATTGAAGGGCTCTCAGCAGAGGCTGGAGGAAAACCAGCTCCCGGGAAAGCTGTGGGAGAGGTCTGCTGCAGTAAGGTAAAGACTGGCCTGCGCTACCTCTTGAGTTCTTTCTATCTTGAGATTCTCGGACCATAGGTTTATAAAGTATCAGGCTTAAGAGAACAGAAATACCAATCAAAAAGGATATTTTCACCCTTATATTCATAAGATTTGGAAGCAGTCTAAGTGCCCATCAGCAAATTAGTGGGTTAGAAAACTGTGGTACATCTACACCATGGAATACTACGCTGCTGTAAAAAAAAGGAATTCTTACCACTGGCAACAGCATGGATGGAACTGGAGAGCATTATGCTAAGTGAAATAAGCCAGTCAGAGAAAGATAAATATCACATGATCTCACTCATTTGTGGAATACAATGAACAAGACAAACTGATGAACAAAAATAGAACCAGAGTCATAGAAACATCAGACTGTCAGACCTATAAGGGAAGGCAGGGGAGGAGGCGGTAAGAGATCAACCAAAGGACTTGTATGCATGCATATGAGCATAAGCCATGGACACAGACATGGGGGAGGGATGAGTGGTGAGGGCATGTGCTGGGGGATGGGGGCGGCTGGGGAGAGGTCAATGGGGGAAAAAGGACTTATGTAATACTTTAAACAATAAAGACTTTAAATTTTAAATAAATCCTATGCAATAAAAACCTAATATGCTAAGTGTCTGGTCATCTAGTTGTCCGTTCAACCAATCAAAGTGTAATATGCTAATGATATGCTAAGGTTGCTCAACCGCTCACTATGACGTGCACTGACCACCAGGGAGCAGACGCTCTGACCAGTAAGTTAGCTCGCTTCTGGGGTCCAGCCGATAAGGATTGAGCTAGATAGGCCGGACATGCCCCAGAGCCCTCCCATGGTCCCTCCCCAGCTGGCCAAGCTCCCGAATCCCTCCCCATCCATTATTGTGCACTGATAGGGTCCCTCGGGCGGGCCTGTGCTCTCTTGCAATCTGGGACCCCTTGAGGGATGTCAGAGAGCTGGTTTTAGCCCAATCCCGCTCAACGCAGGAGCTGCCCCTTGGTGGTCAGTGCGTTCCCACAGGGGGAGCACCACTTAGACAGAAGCCAGGCTCTCGGCTGACGAGTGCAGCAGCAGTGGCGGGAACTTCTCCTGCTTCCACATCAGTTGGACATCCCCTGAGGGCTCCCAGACTGTGAGAGGGCACAGGCTGGGCTGAGGGACACCCCTCCCCTCAGTGCACGAATTTCATGCACCAGGTCTCTAGTAAATAAATAAAATATCAGGCTTGGTTTCTATAGAAAAACTTTTTCTAGTGTTAATTTAAACTCTATGAGAATGAATGGAGGTTTCATTTTTTCCTTTTTAAAAAGGCTGGATTGGTTGAACTCCAAAGTATCTGGGCACATCCTGTAATAATGCTGAAGTAATAACAGGCCAGGGAATATTGTTCTGACCCTCTGTCCCTTCCTTCTAACTCATGCCCCCAGCCCTGCTTGAACCCGGACTACTTGCTTTTCTCTAAACAATCTGTGTTTTTGCTTCTGCACTTAGATTCACTCTGTTCCCTCCGCCTTAATTCTCTGTCCCTATTCCCATTTTCCCTACCACACCCGGTCCAGTGACTTTCAAAGAGGAGCACCCTGTAGTGAATATATTATCAGCATGATCGATTTAATAATACGAGTAAAATTATTTTAATGAATAGATATCTGATAGTAATTATAGAAAATTCCATAGCACAAAGTTAGAGATCATGTGGTTTAGTTTCCTTCATCTGAGAAAAATGAGGTCAAGAGAAGCTGACTACCCGATTGTGGTCACATTGCTATTTTATTTAGAATAGAAACAAAACCAGATCAGCACTTTCCTAACCTCCAGACTACCCCTCACCCATCATGCTCTGCCCTTTCTCTTCCCACATGGAACCGTGCTAATTATACAACCGATTAATAGGAACCCAACGAATGGGAACACATTACATGTACTGACATAATAAGCTTGTGTGTCAGCTAAACCGAGTGTTTTCCAATTTCTTTTCAATCATAATGTTTCTTTTCCCATGTCTCTTCATGTCCACCTATTCTCCCTGGGGAAAAGGTGCCTGACAGCACTGAAGGTCACCGTGGTGACTAGCATCTTGAGAAGGTAGAACGCTGACTCTTGGGGGCCAGGGCTCAACAGCCCCTCGCAGGAGGCCACTTAGCATGTGGTTCTCCCATACATTCTGAAAGACTAGCCTCCTCTCATCACGCACTACTGCCTGGGGGAAATAGAGGAGAGTTATGTCCTAGCAAACAAGTATCTACAGCATGAGTTGATTACGCTAGATTGAGAATGTGTAACTTTTTATATATGTGTAAGTATATCTTGACTCCTAAACATATAATAAACGCTTCTTTTGTGCCTGGTACTTGTCATATTGTTTCATAACCAACATCACATCTGTCTCCTCTGTTAGACTGTGAGCTCTCTTAGTGTAGTAAAGAGGGTAGGTGGTTAAACAAAGGGTTAAAAGTCACTGGTAACCAGAGGATTGATTAGAAGAATGTCAAGACTGGGTGCTGTGGAAATGGAGCTGAGGGTACAACTGCCCCGCAGTACACTGACAAGGGGGGTGCGTGGGGCTGGCTGAAGGTTGAGCTGGCTTTTGAACTGTCTGAAGGAATTCAGCCCCCAAACAAGGGATTGGCAGCATCCTAGATGGAGCAAAAAGAATGTGCAAAGCCTCAGGTCAAAGGGAGCCACTTCATGTTCTAGAGAACTCTGAGGAGGGAAGAGCAGCGAAAGGGCAGGGTATACTTGAGAAAATGGTGGGAGACAAGGCTGATGAGGAAGGGGGAGGGGAGAAGGCGAGGATTGTGTGTGCCCTGCGCTGGAAGGCTGTGGGGTGAGCGGGGATCACTGGAAGACCTTCATCTGGAAGGCACGTGACTAGGTTTGATCTGTTCCCCAGGACAACTCTGCTATGTTGTGCGATGAAAACATGAGAGTTAAAGAACTGAAATACTGTTTATAAGGCTAATGACCAAAAACTGGCAGCCCTGTGGCAGCTGCTACGGGCAGGAAGGGATGTGCCAGGAACCTGGCAGGCTCTGGTCTAGATGCAAACTGTCCATAGCTTCTTGTTCTCGCTCTGAAATGCAGTGATGAGTCATTTTCTATCCTCTCTCAAAAAGCAAACAAGCAAACAAAAACAGCCTCACCTTTCCTCCTCATAAAGAGAAAATGGGCCCTGGGAGACCTTTGCTGTGAGCTTGAGCCCAAGGGTCTAAGGAGCTGGGGCACTCTTGTTTCTTACAGGATCCGAGCGTCCTGATCTCTCATATTTCTCCTTTGCTCTGTCTGAGATCTCACCTCCTTCACATAAACTCATAATGGTCTCTTCCTGAAGTAAACATCACTAGTACGTGTATGTGTGTTTGCTCTGGAGGTGCAGACCTTAGCTAGGGTGGCAATTATCATCTTTATGGTGAGTCCTGGGCAGAGGTAACTCCACAGAGTTCCTGCCCAAAGTGAGCGCTCTGTTTTAGGAAGAAAACCACTGGCCTTCCTTAGTTGATGCGAAGAAGGAGCTAACAGAACTCTCAGGCCCTGGCTGATGTTGTTCAGTGGTTGGAGCATCAGCCTGTGCACCAGAGGGTCTCAGGTTTGATTCCTGGTCAAGGGCACATCCCTGAGGTGTGGGTTCACTCCTCATCCCCGCAGTCAGGGCGAGTGCGGGAGGCAACCAGTCTATGTGTCTCTCACATATCGATGTCTCTCTCTCTCACTCACTCTCTCTCCCCCTCCCTCCCTTCCACTCTTTCTGAAAAGCAATGGAAAAAATATCCTTAGGTGAGGATTAAAAAAAAAAAAAAGAGTTCTCTCAGGTGTGATGTCAGGTCACTGTCTCCTTTTGAAGCTGACTCAGGGGTGATACTCAAACTATGTAAGAGTCAGCATACCTGGGCACTGACCAACAGGAATAGACTCTGCCCATGGAGAACCTGACTGGCTGTCCTGTTAGTATCAGCTCTGGGAGCACACAACAGAGAAGGCACATCCCTTGCAGAAGTGCCCATCTTGGATGCCTGTATCTACAGGTTCTCTTTCTCTTGAGGACGCTGGTTTGGGATGCTGTGCACTTCTGCCAGTTCCTGCGGCTGGCTGCAGTAGTGCTTCCTGGGGCCAAGCAGCCACCCCTTTAATCTGCCTTCTTAGGGTGAGGGGGGGATGCCCCCCATCATTCAGGGGCCTCCACCTTCAAAAGTTCTGTCTGGACCAGAGAGCATTTTCATCTTTTTATGACTTAGAAGGTAAATGAATCAGTGTGACCTGAGTCCTCATTAAAAGTGAAAGCTAAAAATCTCATACGTCTTGCATCCCCTACACTCACTCTTTCTGGTTGGACAGTGTCACAATCGTTAACCTGGGAATTGATTTGGCTTGGACTAAAGAAGTTCTAGGAGAAAGAACAATCTGTTAAGAACCTTCAATTCTCCACATAATGAATGAGAGCTTTTGCACATGCTCAAGGTCCTTTTTACACATTCCCTGGGAATGGAGGCAAGAAAACAACTTTTATAAATTTCCCAGTAAAACATAGAGTCCTCTTGTAACGTAGGTGATGAATCTGCAGGAGCTCATGGGCATCAGCTGCCCAGACAGCCGAGCACCTAGTGATGTAGCATAGCCCTCCCGGCAAGATGACGGCAATACATCTAACCTGTAGGCGGTGCGCGGCTTCAGCGGTCCGTCACAGAATTTCTGCTGATTGGGATCGCATTTCCCACCCAGGCTCTCCATCTCTGCTCCGAGCTTAATGTTAAAACTCTTGGAGTTGCTGTCAGGACTCTCGGCACACTTGCTGGCAAAATAATTGGTCTGATACACGCGAATGGAGGCGTTGTGCCTGTACTCCAGGTAGGAGGGCAGGGGGTGCTGCTGCTCCGGCTTCAGCTCATCACTGCCTGGAGGACAAAACCCACAGTGAAGACTGGCTTTCTTGTGGCCTCAGTGGTTTCTACTGAGGATTCTAAGGCTGACTCCTCACCCTCTCTGGTCATACCCAGCATTTGTGATCTTGAAGGATGCTGTGAAATTCTCCCAATGAAAATAATTGTAATTCATTTTTTTCTAAAATGAATGATAGTGTATTAACAAAGATACACACACACACACACACACACACGTATATGTATATATTTTTTTTCTTGCATCATTTTTCTTTTTCTTTTTAAAAAATATATTTTATTGATTTTTTTACAGAGAGGAAGGGAGAGGGACAGAGAGAAACATCGATGAGAGAGAAACATCGATCAGCTGCCTCCTGCATACTCCCTACTGGGGATGTGCCTGAAACCAAGGTACATGCCCTTGACCAGAATCAAACCTGGGACCCTTTAGTCGACAGGCTGACGCTCTATCCACTGAGCCAAACTGGTTAGGGCTTGCATCATTTTTCTTGCAAATAAAATGTGTGGGTGAGAGGATATCTCATTAAACCAAATGATAACATGCCCGCAACTCCAGAAAGTTAAACACTCCCCTTTGTGAGAGTCAACCCACTCAATAAGCTTGCCAATAATCATTGTAGCTACGCTAATAAGGAAATCCCCTATGACCTGGGAAATAGGAAAAAGATAAGAGAAATCAAATCCAAGGCCAGAGCAGTCGCCCCACCGGCACGTTCCAGGTGCCACGCCCTGCTGATAACTGCTCCGGGTACAGGACTGTTATCTTGAGTACAGTTTAATCCTGGTTCAAATTTGGCCCCTCATGCCGATCGCTTCCCAGAACTCTTCCCCTGTCCACCCAGCCTGCTGTGTGTTTTGGCTCTGCAAACCAGTTTTGATGTTGGCTGGAGGAAAGCATAATTAGGAAGATAAATATTATGGAGATAGCATACTGTTTACAATGAATTTCAAGAAGTGGTACGGTAGGGGCTCATCATATCCTGGACTCTTGTTTAATAAAATTTGCTCAAAATCAGTGGATCTTGGAAATATTATCTTGTTGGCAGGAGCTGAAAAGGAATGTGGCCTTTATTGCGTGCATATGCGATAAAGCCACTTACATGAGAAGGATTGTTATCTTTGATCGCCAGGGGAGCCCCGCCCCTTTCCATGGGCATCGATAACTGAAACCTGCCAGCTGAAGAACACAAGGCTGCTTTCTGGGGTCTGACTTCTTTTTGGCCACTGCCTTAGATTCACTAAAGCATTATCTTCACTGCAGCCCAGTTCAATTTATCTAAATCTAAAGTCTCTGCACAGTTCAATTTATCTCCAGTTTTGAGATGTAAAGAAATCCGGGACGCACCACTGGCCCTTGAAATTATTTAATTAATTATGCATACCCAGATTTAATACAATTAAATAAGATATAAAAGTGCATAGATGGTTAGCTATCTAAAATACTATGTAGCTCCAACATTTGTCAGATTTAAAGTTTCCCACTGCCCACAAATGGGTTAATATTGTCAAAGATGCTTAAGAAACTCATGTGCTGCACCTTAAAGAAATTTGAAAAACATAAAACATGCAAAATCTATCAATGCCGTTCCAGACACAAACATCTGTGTTGGAGAAATAACAGACAAGACCTCAATGGCAGATACACTTACAGGCATGTATACACCCATGTACAATACTCCTGTATTTTGACAAATGCTGACGTATATAGTAATTTCTGAAGATCATACTCGGTGGTTGTATGGAATGTTGTTTCAACTATTACCTACTATTTGCCTAGTCCACAGGAATTAAGTAGACACAGAATAATTGGAGCATGAAAGAACTAGAGAACAAAACATACATTGAAGAAAATGCAGTAGAGGAAGGAGGAATGCTTTTTATGATCATCTTTTTTCCTCCCTCAAGCTTTTGAGTATTTTTGTGAATTGGTGGGTGGTTTGAGACATGTGATTGGTGGGGGTTATTGAGCAGAGATGGAGGAAGACAGTTATAGCATATTGCTGCTTAATGGCAGACCAAAAGAGCAGTGAACAGGACCAAATGAGTAGTGAAGAAGATTGAATGAGTCTGCACATGTAATGCACATCCAACAGTGCCTGACGCATAGTATGGGCTCCATAACCGATGGTTACCGTTATTGCGGTTGTGGTTGCTATTATTATCATTCACCCATTGAATAATTACCCCCAGCAGATAACAGGCTTTATTGTTGAAAGAGCCTTTGAGCAGTCTTTTGGTTACATCTCCCTGCATCGCCATATTGGCGTTTGGGAAAGCAGTGCTGCATCTTGGAGTTGGAATTCACTTACCATCAGCCTCTCTCACCACCACTGTGAAGTACTTCACAGCTCCATTGGTGTCGCTGAACCAGCTGCAGTTGAAAGTAAAGTTGATGGAAGACTTGCTAATTAGTACGTCCTTTTTATTCACACGGATATGCGGAGGTGGAGGAGGAGGGCCTGAGGAAGGGTGGAGAGAGAAGCAAGAAGGGTCACAACTCTGCTTTTACATAAAAAACAATATGTGAGGTGTTGATACATCCTCTCTCTCTCTCTCTCTCTCTCTGCCTCCTCTCCCAATGGGAGCCGGCCTGCAGTGCTGTGCCAGAGGCACATTAAACATAATGAAAGAGGCAGCTGCATGAGCGCTCTAACTGTATTGAGCAAAGCGACGTATTTAAATTCTAACTCATTTAGGGACCTTAAGACCTTTTAGCTTGTTTGCTGCTGGGTACCTCACACAGAGAAATGCTCCCATTTCCCTTGCCTTTTAGGTCCTCTAAGTGACAACACACGCTCATGTGGAAGTGAACTGTATGCAAGTGAACAGCAATGCCCAACAGGACAGAGGACTACACCTCCGGGGACACTCACGGTCTATCATTGTGATGGTGCTGTCTTCCACCACCTCACTGGTCACGCCGGCTGACTGCACCTTGATGGACACCAGGTACCTCTTATGGGGCACGAGCATCATAATACTGAGCAAAGATTTCTCCTTCTCCAGCTTTCTGGAAAACTCAACTTCTTGAGTGTCCATTTTCCGGCATTCAATGCTATACCCGTCAAAGTCAGAATCAGGAGGGATCCAAGAGCAGGCAATAGCCGTGGAGTTCTGAGGCCGGCAATGCAGGTTTTGGATTTTGTCTGGCTCTAAAGGAGAGAGAGGAAGGGACACTTTTCATAACTCTGTGAGACACATTTTTTTAGCTTCTTTGGGTCCAACAAGCTCAGAGATCTAAACAAACAATTCCCAAACTTGATTTGGATTGTTTCTCAAGGAAAAAATTCTCATAGACCACCAAGGGAATGTCTCCCTATTTTGAGAAACATTAAAAGTTAAAATGCTGTTCCTTTAAAAAAAATTACCCAGTGCCAATGTGACTGGAAACACAAATGTGCACATGGGCAGTGAAATCAAGTGGCAGAAGTCAGATAGAAGGTCAGGCAGAGTAAAGCAGAGGTCAGAAATGCAGTTCGGCCTGCCTGAATTCAAATTCTATTTACCAGCTGTATACTCTTGGGCAAGTTATTTAACACACCTGAGCCCCTCTGTAAAGTGGGGAAGTTAAGATAACCAATCATCACAGGATTACCGTGACGATTCAATGAGTTGAAGCATGCACAGCCTCCTGGAATAGTGGCTGGTATAGAAACTGCTCAATAGATGAGGAAATTAAGAAATGGCATTGCTGGCCTGTTACCCTCTGGGCTCTGGCTTCTGTCCCCTCTTCCATTTTCTGCCTTCCCTTCCCTGCTCACATGCCATGGAACAGAAGCTGCTTGTCTTCTGCATGGAAACCATTCTGTCCCAGGCCCTTATGCTATGGTCATTCCGTTTCTTCTGCCTAACAGTGCCTGACCCAGCAGGGGCTCAGTGAAGGGAAGCTGGTCTTATTTATTGTTTTGACAAAACAATGAGTCAAAGACTCAGTCGGGAAGAAAAGCACTTATGTGACTGTAGAGGTTAGTAAGGAACTCTGTAGGCTGCCCCAATCAGCTGCATGCCTACTATTTCTCATTATTTATATATCTGTAAAGCGAAATGGTACGATTTGGATAAGTAATTTCCGAATTGTAATTTTAGCAGCCGAGCCATTTAAAAAAGAATAGTTCTCAGTTCCCTGGTCTGTAAAGTCAGAGGAGTTCTGGTCTGTGTTGTAAGTGTGCATGGGGCTCAGGGGTGCTCCACAGGAGTGCTCTCTCTACGCTCTCCCTTGCATTCCCCCAGCCATTTCCAAGGAGCCTTCAGGCTCTGGGATAGAACCTGAAACCTACGTCTAGACCACCTGATTTCATTCCAGGCGTTAAAGCCTTCATACAGATTAAAAGTTGAAAGCCTGTCCCATTGTCCTTTTGATCACAGCACACAATACAGTAACAATCCCCAGATGGCAATAATCAATGACATCAACCCATCGAAAGGCTCACAAAAGAGCTGGCTTTTGAGATAAGCAATAACTGTGTCTTTTCAAACATTACCTGCTTGTTAAACTTTTGAACTCCTTTCAAACCAAATCAGAGCTGAGACCCAAAGACATCCTGCCTAACCCATAACTCTGATAATTCACACAACGAATAATATGGAAACTTGCTCCTACCGCTTCCCTCAGCTCCTTCTCTCTCCTCCTTTTCACCTGTAAATCCCACCTGCCTTCCAAGACTCAAGTCCCGCTCCCATTCACTAAGAAATGAGTGCCTACTATGCGCAAGGTGCTCTTCTAGGGTCTATGAACAGAAGAGAGGTGAATAGGGCATTAGCCTTAACCTCTAGGAAGGGAGAGGACTCCAAAATAGCCATAATACAAGGTAGAAAGGAGACTGTCCCAGAGGAAATGGAAAATGAAGATGTGTGGTGACAGATACCTTTTTGCTGCTGGCACTAGTGGTTGGCAGGAGTTAGCAAAGGCCTCTGGCAAAGATGACAACTCGCTCAGATATCGGGAAGGGCATTTTAGATAGAGAAACCATGCTCCCAGGAGCTGAGGGTGGGGCTGGGAGGAGTGGGAAGGTGATTGACCCTGAACGAACAGTTATTCATCACGGCTGGAGCTTATTTGTGAGTAACTGGCTACTGGAGTGATTTATAGGAGGATGATGATAAGCTTCTAGTTTGCTTAATCCTCTAATTTTGGGTTTTCTGTTACCCATAGCCAAACCCAACCCTATCTAATGAAATCCTCAAAGTTCCATCAGCCATTCCTCATAAAACCCAACGCCGATCCCTCTGCATGCTGGCTGCTCTCCTTGTCGGTATGTCCCACTTGGTAAATGCCACTCTTAAACTCTAGCATCCGGGACGGAATACAATACTCCAGATGTGATCAGACCCAGTCTCTACTGAGCTCTTAACTGTTCACCTATGATTCAATCACACAGCTCCCAGAAAGCCACTGAAAACCCACTCCAAGATTGCTATAAGCAAAACCTGTTAGTTTTTCTTCATATATTTCTCTTGAATCTGGTTTTTGGATACAATATGGAGCACAAATCATAATTGTTATAGCACTCATGTTTGTTGAATAACTACTTGCATAAATTTCTAATTTCCAGCCAGGTATTTTGTCAATAACCTCTATCAGATTTGAGAAGCTACATTTACTAGGTATTATTGAAAAATAAATACTTGAATTGAGGTCCCTATTCTGAAACACTTTTGTTTCTTTCAGGTTAGTCCATTGGTCCCAAAATGCCTTTGAGAAGAAACTGATAGATATTTCACTGTTAAAATATTTTTCTCTTCAGGTTTTACAACAATATGTCCAAACTGATCCCTCTGCTTCTAGTTTGCCCCCTTTAACCTATTCTTTACACTGTAGCCAGAGTGGCTTTCTAAAGTACAAATCTGATTATGACATCTTGGCCAAAAATTCTTCAGTGGCTCTGGTTGATTGAGGGTAAAGTTCAAAGTTGTTACAATGGCTCACAAGACATTTGATGACCTGATTCTCCTAATTGCACCTTTTTTGCTTTGGCCAAGGAAATTCCTTTCCATTCCTTTCTCCTGCCTGGTCTTGGAATATTTCAGTCTCTCTACCTAGAATATTCTGCACTTCTTTTCCTGTCTCCACCTGGTGGATCTTATTCTTTCCTTAGGTTTTGATTTGGATGTTTCTTCTTCCTGGAAGCTCCCCTGCATTGGGACAATGCCACTACATGGGTTTCTACAGTGCCAAATGCTTCCTTCGTCACACCCAAATGAAACTGCTTATAAAGATGGTACCTCCCTCTCGATTGTAAGCTCTCTGAGATTTTTCTTTATTGTTCATTGTTGCTAGTGTATGAATAAATGAACAAATCTATAGATAATTCTGCCTGAATTTGATTTAACCGATTCCAAGTAAAAGTGTGGATTTAAACCAAGCCTGGTTGGAATTCCATGTTGTAACACATACTTCGTCCTCATTCCACTTAAGAACCGAGAGCAGCAAAACATGTCATACTTGTCCTCACAGATCCAGAAACTGGTCTGCTGTAGGTTTTCCAGGAGTCCCCGCTGACAGTCTTGACACTGAACTGATAGGATCTCCCTGGACGAAGACCATACACGATGCGTCCCTCTGATTTTCTATTGCTGTAGGGGTTGAAGACCGTGATTGCATCTCTGGGTAACCACTGCACCTCAAAGTCGTCGTAGTCTGTCCAGTCTGGTGGCCCCTTCCAGGTGATGGCCAAGGATGTGTTTGCAACATCAGCAAATGACATAAGACTGGGAGGACTTGGGGCTGTATGTAGGGGAACATGAAAAATCATGTAATCACTTCTATGCCAGAACATATGCAAATAAGATAGCTGAGCGACAGACATACTTTAAATGTACTTTGTAGGAGGAAATAATATAATGTAATAATAGGAGCCTTACTATGTGGAAGACACTGTCCTCAAGTGTTTTATGTACATTTTCATAACCAGAGCTTCCTTACCAGAGTGGTGCCCTGAATGGGTATGCTCAGAATAGGTTACAAGTGTGCAAAGGTATTGATACTATCATATTTTGATTTGTGAGGACTAAAGCCCACAGATTATGTCCAATTTCAGATGGCCCTGTCCATTGACCCCACACAAATATATTAATGTTATCTATGTGTGCCTAAGAAATTTAAAAAAAATTAGAAAGCACTGCTCATAGCCACACAATGATGATATATGTGATTATCCCCATTTTACAGTCAAGAAAAATTGAGGCTTAGAGATGCTTAGTGATCTGCCCAGTTTCACTTAAGTCAGTGGCAGAGTTAAGCTAAGGACCTAGGTCATTTTAACCAAAGTCTGTTTCCTTTATCCACTGTATCATTGTGCTTCCCCACTCCCCACCCCCCAGTTCAGGGGTTAGCACATGGCACATCCTTATTGCTTATGTTTCTTCTTATTAAAACCATAATTAAAACATGTCTTTAGCCCTGGCTGGTATGCTTAGTGGGTTGAGCTTCATCCTACGTACCAAGAGGTCACTGGTTCGATTCCCAGGCAGGGCACATGCCCAGTAGAGGGTGTGCAGGTGGCAGCCAATGGATCTCATCAATGTTTCTCTCTCTCTCTGTCTCCCTTTCTCTCTCTCTCAAATCAATAGAAATATTTTTTAAAACAGCAACAACAACAAAACAAAACAACAAAACAAAAAGACATGTCTTTGGAAGCTACTTCTCACCAATACTTGGCCATTGGCAACTGGGCTTCTTACCTGTTCTGCTCTGCCCTGTGACCTTGTTGCTGAGCTCTCCACTGTGAGTTACCACACACAGGGTGTACTTCCTTCCAGGAACAAGACCGTGAAAACGCCACTCCGTCAGGTCCTTTTCTTTCCAGTTTTCCTTCTTCGTGCCATTGGGATTATAGAGAATCAGCTCATAGAAGTCGAAGTCTCCAGGGGCTGGACTCCAGCTGAACCAGAGACTGTCTGTCATGTTCCGATTGGATCCCTTGAGGTTACTCACAGAGGCTGGGACTGAAACAGAGGGAAAGCCCTTACCAAAAACAAAACAGAAACAAAGGCATTTTGACCCACAGGTGAATATATGAGCTGCACTGGGCATAGGGGTGAATAGCTCCTATTGTAGAGTCAGACCTTGCCTACATTGCAGCTCACTCAGGCTTAGGTGAATGTGGTATAAATTAAAACAGAACAAAACACAACAGGTAGTGACTTTGGTATGCTCGCCACATGAACCCCACTGGACATATAAAATGAAATCTTCAGAGATGATTAATTAAAACTGGTCAAGCAGCTTATATCTGAACTCATAAAAGGCCCTAAAAGTGTTCACAGAAGCTCCCAGCCCTTGCAGTCAGGCCCATGTCACTGTGGCGCCGTACCATACACCAACTTCCTCTCCAGCTTTTAGGTTCTCAGTTCTCTCATGCTCTTTCTCACCAATATCTTTATTAACAGTTGCTTCTACCTTTGTATAAATTGGTTACACTGGCACCTGTCCCACGGGTAGTTGAGCGTCATCATCCTTTCAAGAATGAAGACTGCTGTCTCTAGTTAGAGGAACTGGAAGCATTAATGTGCAGAACATAGACTGCCCTGGAAATGGTAACATGTAGGCAAGTCTCTTCACAGCTTAGGCTTATCTGCTGCTCCATTTCATTCCCTTCAAAAGATAAACGCAGGAATGTGCGCTTCACATGGCTGTCCTCATGTTTCAGCTGAAATGCCTGCTCTGTTTAGTTTCTTGCCTTGCCAAGTTGTTCTCTGTCACAACATCATACTATTTATTCCCTTCATAGAATTTCAGGTGTTCCAAAATCATCTCCCTTTAAAATCTGCTGTCCCCTGCCCTTCTCTATCCACTAATGTAGAGCTCAATGAGGTCAGGGGCGTCATCTGTCTTGTTCCCTGTCATATTCCAGACTTGGGCCCAGTGCTTTGGACACGACAACAAAAACTAATGTCAAATGAAAAAATAATTTTGAATAGAAAAAGTGAGAGAATAGGCTCAAATTATGGAACAAGAGAAGATCCAGATTCATATTTGCAGCCCAGAGAGATGTTTCTCCCTCTTTTTTCCTGGAACTCTTGGTGTTCCCTTCATCCAGGGCTGTGGTTTGGATTCCCAGCAGTCTGTTTATGGGTCCCCTTTGTAGTTGTCCTTCTCAGGACCTGTCCTCAACTCCATCTATGTCTTGTAGAAAGATTAAGGGCACAGCTTGGAGTATAAATAACCCTCTTGAATGTAGAGGAACCAGATTCATTTTTTCATCAACCTGTGAGGTAAACTAGTAGAGGCAACAGAGAAGCCAGTGCAAAAGCTATAATCAAAGGTCTGCTTTAGGGTCCCATAAAGCTATACCCTGGGTAGAACAGCAACAATTGTGATAATTTCCCTGTTATTCTTTACTGAGCGGGTCCCGGTCTTACCTGTTCTTCCGAATATGAAAGACTCATTAGACAGCTCCCCACTGTGGGTCACTATCACCATTTTGTACATTCGGCCTTGCAGTAAGTTCTGGAAAGAAAAGCTCTGGACGTGTGGATCAACTTGAGCTCTGTCCTGAAGAGTCCGATCCGGGTTGTACAGGAAGATGTTGTACCAGGTGAGCTCTCCCTCTGAGGTGGTCCAGGTGAAAGACAGGTGTCTGGTGGAGTTCTCTGTGATCCTCAGGTTAGTGACAGCTGCTGGCACTGGAAACGTCAAGGAGCAAGAGACTGAGAGTGAGTTCTGGCATGTCCCTGACACAGCCTAGCGTGGCGCCCGGATGGGCTCACTCAAGCAATAGTCCAAAACACATGGTCCCTGCCTTTAACAAATATTGACTTCATGGAGACACTAAAGTAAATAAATACATCTAATTATTGATGCTGAAACTGTTCATTTTTAACCACAAAAGAATAAGAAAAATCAGTAATGGGAAAGTATCTTCAGATATATTTGGGGTGTATACAATAAACGTTAATCTGACCTGTGTCACTAAATGTCTTTCTAATTTTAAGAGCTATATCAGAGATTTAAAAAAACAACTGTCTCTGAATGCCATCTGAGAGCTAAGAAATGACCATGAGAAGGAAGGACTGTGGTGAGGAAAGACTGGGTGGGAAAGAAAGGGAAAGGCAGACAGAAAGAAGAAATTAGAATCAGGGATATAAGAGAGGCAAGAGGAAAGCCCAAACCATTTTTTTAAAAGTTTACATTACGATTTTGCAATCCTATTTAGTGCTGCTTATTGGGTAAAGCAATCAAATGCCAACAGGAATCATCAGCTTTGAAACTGTTGGCGCAGATGCTTCCTGATTCCACGGAAGTCTTCAGATGCAGGTGGAAACAGACCAGGACATCTGTCTCAGTCTCTTCCGAGTTCTTTTCCCTCCACTGCTAACACCTTCTCAGGCTCTTTTGCTTCTTTCCTCTTCTTATGTCAGGCATTTAAGAGCTGGTGTTGTCCATGGTTCTATCCTCTGTCCCCTTCATATCTTATAACACTAAGCAATCATTCTCATTCACTGTATGAATTACTATGGTCTGAATGTTTGTGTTCCCCCAAAGTTGTATGTTGAAACGTAACCCCCAAGGTGATGGTATTAGGAGGTAGAGTCATTGGGAGGTGATGAGGTTATGAGGGTGATGCCCACATGAACAGGATTAGTACCCTAAAAAGAGGCACCAGAGAGCTCTCTCCTCTTTCCATCATGTGAGGACACAATGAGAAAGTGCCATCTATAAACCAGAAAGTGAGCCCTCACAAGATACCCAATCTACTGGTGCCTTGATCTCAGACTTCTAGCCTCCAGAACTGTGAGAAAGTATTTATTGTTATAGCAGCTTGAACAGACTAAGATATGGATTTAATTAGAATTTTTATCCAAATCTCTATCTCTCACTTTTCGGAGCTGGGACCCGTATTTTTAATTACTAATAATCACCTCCCTATGAAAGTCATTCAGACATCTCAAATTCAGTCCAAAACGGAATCCTATATATTCCTCCTTGGAACTCCCTCTTTCTGCTTCTCTCATCTAAATTCATGGCCTATATTCTACCAGATACGCCAGGTAAGAACTCCAGAATCTCCTGTCCCTCCATCTGCACTCCACTTAGCCACAAGTACCATCTTAGCTCATGTAGAAATATTTCTTGACTATATCTACTGTTCTTCATCAGGCTCCTTGCATTTGTTTGTTTGTTTGTTTGTTTGTTTGTTTATTTATTTATATTTTTATTGATTTTAGAGTGAAAGGGAAAGACAGAAACATCAATGATGAGAAACAATCATTGACTGGCTGCCTCCCACACACTTCCTACTGGGAATTGAGCCCGTAACCCAGGCATGCGCCCTTGACCAGAATCGAACCTGGGACCCTTCAATCCGCAGGCCAATGCTCTATCCACTGAGGCAAACCAGCCAGGGCTAGTTTAGCTCTTGACCCTTCGGATTTCTAGTGATCATCTCTTAACCTCAATGACCTTTCTGACTACACGCCTCACTGTGTTCTCACTCACTCTTCTCCAGCTATACTGACCTCTTTTTCCTCCGACAGGCCAGTAACCTTCCCATCTTAGGATCTTTGCCTGGCTGTTTGTTCTGATTGGAGATACTTTTCCCCAAATAACTGCATGTCTGCTTTTTATTTCTTTCAGATTTTTTACTCAAATGTCACCTTTTTAAGAAAATCTTTGAGGACTGGATTATCTAGCTGGCGTAGCTCAGTGCTTGAGCATCTTATGAACCAGGAGGTCATGGTTTGATTCCCAATCAGGGCACATGCCCGATTTGCGGGCTCAATCCCCAGTGTGGGCTGTGCAGGAAGCAGCCAATCAGTGATTCT
>PVJC01011823.1:0-40826 GCA_004026665.1 Murina feae | reverse complement strand
AGCGAAAGTGAAGCTGCGCCCCTCAGCTCAGCTCCGATTAAACTGCATCTAGCAGTTTTGAAACATTGTAACAATCATAGAATCCTCCAGAGCTGAAGGAAAGAGCAGCTCCGGCCTAATCAGTAAAAGTAACAGTTGTTTCATTATAGACGCTGCGAGGTGAGGCAGAGGAGGCTTCGTTAATAGTTAGAAGGCCGCCTTAAAGGAACAGTGTATCAATTATAGAAGATAACCCCAGGCCTTAAAGGAACAGCATCAATTATAGGAGGAAAAACTCCAGAACCTGTGTCCAGCCGGCCTTGCTGGGACGTTGGGTCAATGGGAGCTGTGGGCAGCCTTAAAGCCCCTCACCCAGGCTGGTCAGGCACGCCAGCAGGTGGACATCCCCTGAGGGGTCCCAGACTGTCAGAGGGCACAGGTCGGGCTGAGGGACTCCCTCCACCCCGAGTGCACAAATTTTTGTGCACCGGGCCCCTAGTATGTAAAATAATAAAAAAGTAAATTATGTAGGTGGTGAGAAGGTAAAATGGAAAGCTTGTGGAAACATGAAAAGAAAGAGCAGATCTGGTGGCACAGATGAGAGTGAGGGCAGGCAGTATTAAATGGGCTGCTCAGGGAAGGCCTTGTGGAGGAGGTGAGACTTGGGCAAAGCTGAGCAGAGATCTGGGGGAGGAGCTTTCTAGGCAGTCATATGGCGCACTGTCTGCCTAATGGTAACTCCAGGTTTAACATTTGAGAAACTGCTGAACTGCTTTCCATAGTAGCTGCCTACTATTGCTTTCTCACCAGCAATGTTAGAGAGTTTCAATTTCTCCACATCCTCACAGGCACTAGGTATAATGTCTTTTTTTTTATTATTATAGACATTCTAATGGATGTGAAATGATATCTCATTGTGGTATTGAAATGCATTCTACAGATGATTGATGTTGAACATCTTTTCATGTACAAAGTGGCCATATACTTTTTGGAGAAAGGTTTAAATCATTTGACTATTTTAAAATTGGGTTATTTGTCTTTACAGTATTGAGGTGTAGCGTTCTTTATTCATTCTGAATAAAAGTCCCTTGTGAGATGTATGTTTTCTCCCATTCTGTTGTTTTTAATTTTTTAAAAATATATTTTTATTGATTTCAGAGAGGAAGGAAGAGGGAGAGAGTTAGAAACATCAATGATGAGATAGAATCACTGATTGGCTGCCTCCTGCATGTCCCCCTCTGGGGACTGAGTCCACAACCTGGGCACGTGCCCTTGACCAGAATCAAACCTGGAACCCTTCAGTCTGCAGGCTGATGCTCTATCCACTGAGCCAAACCAGCTAGGGCTGTTTTTTCATTTTCTTAATGGTATCACATGTAGCCCTATCTATTTTTTTCTGTTGTTGCTTGTGCTATTGGTGTCATATCTAAGAACAAGGTTATAAAGATTTATTCATACATTTTATTCTAAAAATTTTATAGTTTTGGCTCCTACATTTAATCTAGGATTCATTTTGAATTAATTATTTTAAAGAACTACAAGACTGCTTGCAAAGTGGCTGCATCATGTTATTTCCCTACCAGCAACGGTTGAGAGTTCTAATTTCCCTACATCCTAGCCAACACTTGTTACTCTCTTTTTGATAATAGCATTCCTAGTGAGTGTGAAGTGGTCTGTCAATGCTTGGTTTTGATTTGTATTTCCCTGATGGTCAATGATGCTCAACATCTACTCATATACTTGTGAGTCACTGTATATCTTTTTTTTTTCTATGGGGAGGGGGAGGAAGCTGGCAACCGTGGGTGTGGAGTGAGAGAAAGGGAGCAAGAGGGCGAGTGTGTGTGTGTGTGTGTGTGTGTGTGTGTGTGTGTGTGTGTGTGTGGAGGGGGGTACGATGGTGCGGGAGCCTGGGGAGCAGGCCATGGGGCTCTTGGGGCCAAAAAGGCTCTGCTACTGCCCAAAGCACCCCTCTCTCCCTTGCTTCTGTATATCATTTTTGAAGAAATGTTTATTCAAATCCTTTGCCAATTTTAAAATTATTTGTCTTTTTATTAATGAATTGTAGGAGTTCTTTAATATTATGGATACAAGTCCCATATAAGATATATAACTTGGAAATATTTTCTGACATTATGTGAGTTGTTTTTTCACTTTCTTAATGGTATCATTTATAACAAAAGTTTTTAATTTTGATGCATTCTTATTTATTTTTATTTGACTATTTTTGGTATTATATCTAAGAAGTCACTGCCTAATCCCAGGTCAATAAGCCTAGATTTTTCCCCCTAAGAGTTTTATAGTTTTATCTCTTATATTTAGGTCTTTGATTCATTTTGAATGGTGGTATAAAGAAGAGGCCTAACTTCAGTCATTTGCATGTGGCTATCCATTTGACTTGCATGTTTTTTGAATAGAGTATCTTTTCCCATTCTGAATGGTCCTGTAAACCTAGAAAATCATTTAACATTGTATGTGAGGTTTATTTCTGGGCTCTTCATTCTATGCTATTGGTCTATTTTTCTATGTCTATACTGTACCATTTGTCCTGATTACTATAGCTTTGTAGAAGTTCTGATATTACAAGTGTGCTTCAAATTTGTTCTTTCTCAAGATTGTTTGGCTATTGGTCAGCTTTCTTCAGTTGAGATAAATATCAAAGGTGGTAGCATCTGTGGGCTGTGTGCTGAGGGCACTCTCAGAAGCTAGAGGTAAAAATCCTCTATTTCTGAAGGAGGGTCTGGGTGGTACATTATAGTGTCCAGAAAAGCAGTAACCACTGCAGACTATCCATCAGTGAGATAATATTTTAGAATAGGAAGAAATACTAAAATAATTTCTCCATGGGTGTCATCAAAGCATTTTCATGGATACCCAGACTGAGAATACTGAATGGAAAGCCAAAGTATATCCATTGGGTAATGGGTAGAAAACATTGTGTATAAATGATATGCTAAACTTTTGATATAGCCTCGAGTGAAATGAAATGTGTTTGCAATGCTAATCCCATTTCCCTTAATAAAAAAAAATCAAATTCAGAGTTGAAATAAAAGGTCAGCCTTTATCATAGCTGCCCTCACCTCCTAAGACTCTCTCCTTCACGTACCTAGCTCCAGCCATAGTCTCCTTGATGATCCTGGAATATGCCAGGCAATCTTCTCCCCTGTGTCTCGGCACTGGCTGTCTCCTTGGCCTGCACATGTTCTCCTTCAGATATCCTTATGGTTCATTCCTTTACCTTCAAATCTTTGCTCACATTTTACATTCTCAGTGAGGCCTACTCTCACCCCCACTCTGTGGCACTCTTTATCCCTCTTTGCGTGTTGTTTTTCCCCCATGGCACTCATGACATAACACACTATAGAATTTATCAATTTGAAAATGTTTAATGTTTGTCTTTGCCCTTTCAGAGCATCATAAAAACAGAAATTTATACCTATTTTGATCACTAATTTGATCTCCAGAGCCTGGAAGAATGCCCAGTATTCAATAAATAGTATTGGTTGAATGAATAACTGAAACACACTTGGATGCTCAATTAGTAAACATACTGCATTTAAGTTATTCTGCGTTCTCATTTCCAAATTAAATGAAATCTTAAGTACTTATTATACACAACACACCTGATTTCATACTTGCACATGCTAACTATACCTTGGATAATTTAGATTATTAATTATGGCCTGGGTACTGCTTGTAAGACTATGGTATAGAGACGGCTTACCTTCCAAGGAACTGTGCTGGGTAAAGCACTAAGAATTTCTTCCCACTCCTTAATACACTCACCCACAAGTGAATCCAGGAATAATACATAGGAAAAGACATGGGGAAAATCGCACATGATTCAGTTAAATAAAACTATATGACTCACTGCCTACTAAGCTGGCAAGAGATGAGTCAAGGTCGCTCCCAAGGGGTTTGCTTGCTGCCACTGCAGGACTAGGAGGTACCATCGAGATGGGTGCAGGCTGCCCAGTTGGTGCCATGGTTGGCATCAGAAGGTCACCTAGACCATCAAACACTGGAAATCAAATAGACCAGGTTCAGAATAATTGAAAAAAATAGATCATATGGAAAATTAAAGGGAAAACTGTCTTTAAAAAATAACACAAAACTATGGAAACAAGTGAATATACAATCTTATAAAGAAGGTTTGTAATTCACACTTATCATGACCATAACACCAAAAAGAACATCTCTACATAAGTCTACTTGTAAAGTATGGAAATACTAATGAACATGAACAAAGATGGAAAACAACCCTGTGTAATGTACAGGAAAGAGCACAGACTTTGGAGTCAGAATTGAGCTTGAACTCAGCTACACACCTCACACCTCACTAGCTGTATGTGTCTGAGCGTTAGTTTCCTCATCTGTAAGTGGGAAGAGTACCACCACTACTACATGGCTCTGTTGTGAAGAGTAAATTAGATAATATATGTCATTCCTTCATTGGAATGTTTGCTGTACATAGGCACTCAATAATTGGTAGCCATGGTTACTCATTAGAAGCTATCATTAAAACATGTTTTATTAAAAATGGTAGTGATTTATCAAAGCCTAAATGTTTTAAAGTTCTACCATGCTTACTTAAAAAGAAAAACTTTGTTGAAAGTATTACGTAAACAACTTAATTCTTAAATGAGAAATGAAGGTCGAATCTCTTAGTTCCCTATGACATCAGTGTTGAAATAAAACCTGATCTAATGGTCAATACCTACTAAGAAGTATCTGAAAGACAGTTGACCATAGTTTAGAAGACTTTTATTTACTTTTCCTCCAGTAGAGCACTCATTTCTGGTTCTAACTTTAAGGGAATATTTAAAGTAAACACTATTTCAGTAATAGGAAGCATGCCATGCTCCATGGTTCCTGATCACCATGGAACTAATTACTACTTGTCTAGTTCCTAGAACACAAGAAGACCATTTAAAATCAGACTCATAGGATTTGCATAAGTTATTGCTAATATTCACGTCAAAGATTTTGTGGTTGTTCATTTTTATAAAAAAAACTACGCATATTTACCACACATACTACTATACAATGATTCTAAATTAAAAAAGAACAGCATTCAACTAGGCACTGGCAACGGAAGCAACCAAATTGTCAGGCAGGGCATATATTTAGGGTGTTTCTGAAACACATTGAATGGCCAAAAACTCACCAATTGAAAATTTGTAGTAAGGACCCAGCATGGGAAGAGTAGAATGGAAGAGAATACAAACAAAATGACAGCAGGATGAAAGGTTAAAGGCAGGCAAAGAATACTATTTGTGTCTCAACTTCAAAAAACCAACAACTATGCAAGCTTCAGAGGGCATAAGCAACAGCAGGGGGAGTGTCCACACATTCAGATACTGTACAAAGATTTAGTACAGAGTAGTTGTTTTCCTTTAACCATCTCTAAACCGTGTGCATGTAAGCTCATGCAATAGATGGTGTGCGTGTTAAGTTAGAGTTCTGCAAAAAAATTAAAAACAGAAACACAGAAAAAAATTAAAAGTTATTCTTAAAGCCACCAAAATGTACTGAAACTATTCACTTAAGTTACTGAATTCATTTGTTGAACAGTTTTTAAAATAAGGTCATCACTCAGTTTTGCATAGACATTTCCTGATTATCATACTAACCTTAGGTGGTTTATTTTATAATCAGAACAAATTAAAACCGCTTTTGAAAAAACCACTGTCTCACCTGACGGATCAAAGGAGCTGCTGCTAGAAGTTGAAGGCGTTGTTCCAAAAGCTGCCTCAAAATTGGGCTGCAGTAGGTTATTCTGGGCTGGAGTCACTGGTGATGGTGAAGGGGCCATGAAAGAACCCCCAAATCCTAGGAAAAAGCAGTTCCAGAAATAGATAAGCAGAAACAACTACACATGGGTAAAGGCCACAAAAACAGAGTCAGAAAAAGTTATTGAAGACCGAAAGGAATTGAATGCATGTAGATGAGAGAAGTCAATGACACCTGGGAAGTTACAGGTTTTTATAAGTTTTTCAAGTATTCTGACATCTGTCATGTATTAATGAGAGACTTAAGTTAACTGGAAATAAGATAGCATATATATATATATATATATATATATATATATATATATATATATATCTTTGAATATATATCTTTGTTAAGAGAACCTGCAGCAACCAAATCTACAATTACAGTAGAGTACATAGAGCCAAGAGGGTCTCACCGGAGTTAAAATTCAGATAATTATTTTCATCATATTTAAACTTTGATTCTTCAAATCACAATACCAGGTAGTTAGAAAATGCTTAGTTGTCCACATTGAACCAGTATAATAATAAAATAAAATCAGAAAAATATGCGTGCATTCTTTCTGCCACCAAATCCTTTTTAATGTCTTTCATATGTTCTGGCCCCCTTGCTGCTACTGCCAAGTGAAGGCTCTCCCAAGCCTGCTCTCAGGATTCATAAAGTCACCCAAGGGGGCTTCTCATTTGGACTTCCTCCAGTCTAGTCTCTGCAGTGCAGCCTGAGTGATCTTTCTAATGGAAAATGTTGACAAAGTTACTTGACTACAATCCTTCCCTGGATTCGCATAACTTTCAGGTTCATCGAGTGCAGATTCCTTTGCAGAGCTTTCTGGCTCTGGTTCCCTCTCCATCTCTGCAAACTGAGTTGCTGCTTATTGCATCATCACAGTGAGTCAGATGCCTGCTCTGGGAGGGATTCTTTGCATTATACTGTTATCAGCCACAACTACCCCCACCCCACCCACCCCAAGTACATATGTGCTCCACCCAAGCCCCATCATAATTCTTTATTCTCACCCCCAGACCCACCCACTCACCCCAGGGATTGTCTTTTGATGTCAAGAACTGTGTCTTCTTTTCTCACCGTTTCTACTAATAGACAATGCCTGAAACACTGTACTAATGCTTATGGAGTGAAGGAAGCTTCTGAATATACAAGGTGAGGAGAAATCAGACTATTATAAAGTAAGGAAACTTCAAATTACATATTTATCTTTTTACTAGAAGCACATCATTTCTCTCCACCCCCAGACAAAAGCAGAAGCAGAGCTTATCTGTACAAAAATATGCAACTTGTGAAGAAAGTGACTTCTTAGTTAAGAGCTGAGATGATGTTCTATTATCAAAGAATTTATTACTGCCAGGAGTTTTTTATACTCAGTTTAGGTGTACATATTCCTTTCTAATCTAGCCATAACTGTTTTTCTTCAGAAACTGCTTACGAAAAAAGCAGGAATGCTCAAAAAAAATAAATCCTTAAGCTTGCATTCCATAAAACCAGTAATAAGTTTGAAAATGACTCCCACTGAAATTCTTTGGTTACTGTTTTCTAAAGCAGGCAATCATGTTCAAGTCATGCTGCTCCTGGAAACTGATACGGATTTGGGTCTAAACTTCCCTTGCTTAGGTATAAAAAATTGTAATTTGGGAAATTGTTACCTATTGGAAGATAGTTTCTAAAGTTCACTTTAAGTGATTTTAGTATTTGAGTGACATAAGCATCATGGAACTTTCCTAACTGAAGAAAAGACATTCTTTATATTTTTAAGAACTAATGTCAGTCTGAAGCAAAGATAGGCCAACAGTAATTGTTTTTGTGGATGTAACCACTTTGGTTTTAGGGACGTAGGCTGTGCTAATGCTGACTTTTTGGAAACACCCCACACCTCAAAGTTGGAATATGGCTGTGCTTGTTAGGCCATTATTCTATGAGATGCTTCTTCTTGTTACAGGTGAATGTGGAGACAATTGTACTTGATGCTCAGCTTCTTAAAAGTTTGCCAAGAAAAGACAATATATTCTAACATCACATCATATTAGTGTTGGGAAGGGCCTTAGCGGCGTCTGATTCAATCCTATCTTTCCATGGCTGGAAGGAATGGTGCAAGAGAAGTTAACACACCTACCCACGATTAAGTAGTAGAACGAGAACAATGTGCGCTTTGATACAGGGCTCATCTGCTTAGTACTACTAAACTTCCTAAGATAAGCAGATTTTCTCCAGAGGTAAACAAATAACACTATTCAACAACAATAAAAGTAACATGGAAGGCTAAAGCCACATTGGCATGAGGCTCACCAAGTGCCAGGTACTGTTCTATGCATTTATTAGGTTGAACCACAAGAATTTCCTATATTTGACCATTTTTGCCCTACAACAGCAGTAATTTTATGTTGTTCAACCTAAAACATACCTTAGCTAATTTAATCCTAACACCAACCCCATGAAGTTCCACAGATGAGGAAACGGACGCCAGGAGGTTGAGTAATTTGCCCAAGGTCAAATGATGGCAAACGCAGAGCCAGGATTCCATACAGGGATCTTCCCCATACTTGTTCATCGTGATACTACACAGCCTCTTTCCCACAGCCAGGAGTAATGCCAGACTTATACGTTCCTATAGTTTATCAATTGAACAAAGATCTGGAAAAATGACTTTGTCTATTATACTCAGTTCTTATAAAGTAGGTGCCCTCACAAAACTGGATTAATTAAAAAGGTATAAAGTGACACGAAGTAATCAACTGATTGTCTTAAAGAAAAATCTATTGCTATTCTCTTAATGAAGAGCTAAACAAGAAAATTATAGACATTAGCAAGAAGTTTGGGGAACTCCTTCCATTAAGTGAAAAGTTTTAGAGCCTAGGAATAGAAGCAATAATAAACAAACTGAAACCACTAATCTTTCTTTCAATATGGTTATGAATTACATTAAGAAGAAACGTATTCTATGGAATTGAAAATAAGGTAGTAATCTGTAGGCTTCTGAAAGTCCTGCAGGCATGTTTGAACTTTCCTACACTACTGTTGGATTGTTAACCATCTACAGACTCACTGCCTTCCATCACAGACGATTAGTCTTACAAATGTATCTTTCTCAAAGGGAACAGCCTATGCACTTAATGAAGGTTTATCAATACAGACATATCAAAACCCATCATATTACTCGGGTCGAGTGAAAATTTAAAACTATTGGTAGTTAAACACACTCTCGCACATAGTCTCCTCACCCACATTTGCTCCATTACGTTAAAGATGGTACCATTTCAATTATTCTCCGTGGTACAACCAGTTCTCAACACATTCCATTTATGAAGATCCATCTGAGCTAGTCAATACTGCCAAGAGTAACAGCCTGAGACATTCTGTCTGACACTTTCAGACTATTTTCCAGCCCCACGGAGGATGAAAGGTATTGGCCCTCTGTAGTCCTTCCCATTTTGTGAAAATTGTTAAGTTATTAATTTCACACTGAACATTTTTATATTTTAAATCCGCTCAAGGACTTCTATGACTCTGCTAAAAAGTAATTTGTGTCTTGTGGTTAGCAGAGAATGTGAAAGTACAAAGAGCCTCAAAAGCCTGGCTAATATCTCCCCTGCCGTTGGAATTAAAGCTAGGATGTGACACATTCCTTTATTAGCCCAGACTTATGGTGCGCTCGCCTCAGAATTGTGTCTGCTGGGGAAGAGTGTGGTTTTCCTGCTTGATGTCAACCTCAGAAGTTAGGCATGTCCTTCAACACACCTAATTTCCCTTAACAATGCATGTTTATATCTATCATCCAGGAATCTGTCTGTATCTTTCAAATCTCTATATTTTCAGCTGGTATATATTGAGAGAAGTTTGCCAGCTGTATTCTTCAGTACGTAAAATAACATTAGCCTTTATTTGTTAAAAATTTAACTCTCAAGTTTCCAGCCAGACTCCGAGATATGCATAATACCGGCATCCTACCAGTAATCTCAATGACTTGGAGAGAATACCCAGAGAGAAAGGAAGACTTCCTGCAATTCTGCAAAAAGCCAGAACATTTGATTTTACTCATACCATTTCAATTTTAATTACAGCTTCAAAGCAAAAATTTATCATCACTAATCTCATTTAAAATTGACAAGGTCATTTCCCCTCAAAGGGCATTCAAAATGCTGCTGTTTCTGCAGCCTGTTAAAATCTTATTGCTACAGCATAGTTTGTGCTAACTAAAAACATATTCTTCCGTTTACAGCCTGTTAAATATCTGAATTAAGTGTACTGGTGCAGCTAAAGCTTAAAGTTTCCGTGAACCAATTTAAAGCTGCTATTAAGAGTATCTGGACCAGGAGAAAGGTCAGATAAGCTAGCATTTTTTCCCCCCACCAAGCAACCAGTTGTGGTTTGTGTTAAATGCACAGCCTCTTGTCATATCTGCAACTTTCCAAGTCCACGGTGGAATCCTGAATCATCGTCATTTAGAAAAATGCCAGCTGCCAGTCACTGGTATGAAGTGGATTTGGCATATAGGAATGTCTTGTTTGCAGGAAAGGATGGCAAAGATGTAAAGAATGCCACTGCCCCTGGGAAAGATTATTAAATATCCAGTTTGCATTACTGATGGAAGGGAAGGTCAAGAGAGGGGCTGCAATAACCCGTACAGCCTCTTGAGGAAGTATTTGACGTCATGTCTAATGTCCTATACTCTGAAGGTTGATGAGGCCATTACTCACTACTCACCCAAGAATGAACATTCCCTGGTATATCTGGTGTTAGCATTGCTATTACACTCTAAAGAGAGAGCCAGTCACTACCCTACAGAGCTAGCAGAGAATTTAAGCTAAGAGGCTCTGGACATGGTGGCTTCCCTGTGCTTATGGGACCTACATTCTCACCAGCTCCTCACTGACATTATAACCAAAATGCATCCCTTCTGGTGACTGGGGAGGGACAGAGGAAGCTGCATCTAGGTATCTGAATCCTCTGTGATGCTGCTGCTGTGCTTCCTATATCCACCCTTCTAAGTTAAGTCAGAGCAAGGTAAAACAGCTGTGTCCTGTGAGTTGATAACCAGAACCCAAAACTCACTTTTGTGGTCTTGCAACTGGCAAGTGCTTTGCCTGTAAAAATCATAATTTCCAGGTCTGGCTATCATTAAGCACACTTTGCCTTGCCCCCAAGAAAGACAACAGTTGGCTTTTACTGTCTCAGAGTCCTTGAAATGTTTCCTTTTATTCTATCTATCCCATCTTAGCAATAAGCAATAATTCCAGGCATCTTGTACTAATCTATTGTACAACATAATCCTGTTGAACTGGGATTACTCCAGGGGTTTACAGATTCAAAAAATGATCAGCTTGCTAAGGGTGGCAACAGCTTCAACCCAATGGTAGAAATCTAAGAGTTTCTCCCAGTGTGATTCACATATTATAGATTCAATGATCAAACATAAGCATATTTTTAAAATATTTTTTATTGATTTTAGAAAGGACTGGAGAGAAGGAGAGGGTGAGGGAGAGGGAGAGAGACGTTGACTTGTTGCTCCCCTTATTTATGCACTCATCGGTTGATTTTTGTATGTGCCTGGCAGGGGATGGAACCCACGACCTTGGCCTATCAGGATGATGCTCTGACCAACTGAGCTATCCAGCCAGGGCTTAAAACATAAGCATATCACCTCTAAAGTAAACAAAAAATGTGCTAACTAAAAGTAAGGCAGATTAGAAGCATCCATGGAGCCACAGTGGTGGCTTATATACAAATGTGATTTTAAGATTAATTTCATAAAATCCTGGGAAATAACCTTCAATTGCACAATGTCTTGTTTTTCAACTTCATTTCTCAAAGAAAACATGCACCTTAAAATTTATATAATAGCTGTTACTTATAAAAATATATCCAAACTTAACTTCCACAAAATACCATTTTATTTTAATTTAATTACCAGCTAGTAGGTCTGCCGATGCTGATGAACTAGAAGCAGCCTGAGGTGCAGGTTGGGGTTCAGAAGCACTAGTTCCAAATGCATCTACTCATTATCCATTATGCAGCAAAAAAAGTAAAAGAGTGTAAACGGTAAGTACAGCGAGGAATTTAAGTGTTCTGCAGATAAATGCATAGATATGGAGCTTTGTATGGTGAGCTAGTCGCCTATAGATATGTGAAATGACAGAGTGAACTGAATTATGCTCTGGTAACTTTATTCTCTTAAAACAAAAGAGTTCTACAATAGTTAAAAATTAATGCCTTTGTAAGAGTAAGGTAACTTTATAAAGGATAAAACTTTTGGACTAAATCCTGTCATTTATCAAAATAAGATCAAAGTGTTAAGAATTTAGCCCAAAGGTAATAAAACTTTCCCATTTATAACTCTATTAAACTTAAAATTTTTTAAAACAATTCAAGCAGCAGCAACAGCCCTCTTATACCCATATGTCAAGGTTTCATGTTTATTTGCCACAATTTTTGAGCCTCTGACTGTCAGAAACTGTGACATCTTTGCGCCCCTCATGTACCCTACCCATCATGGCACACAGAGTACTTAGTGTGGGTTTAACTTGCTAAGGATAATATTTTAGCTAGTAGATACACACATGGATTTTCATGAAGAAATCACTTCTATCCTGCATTTTTTCCTTGTACATTTACTGCTAACAGAAGACTTTAAATAAATCAGCCAAAGGAGTAATTCAGGAGTTAATTCAGCACATTTTCCTGCCTTTAAATAACATATACAGGAAGAGGAAAATACATTTAAATCAGTAAAATACCTTCCAATTCTTTGGAAGGATTTTAAAACATCAAACTCAACATAAATAAACTCTACAAAAGAATGTATGACACCTAGAGCTTATATGTTCAGTTTTGACCAGCTTGTTTGTTTTCATTTCTGAATTTAGTTCATTTTTATATTGCCTTTAAGAACTTAGAAATGTTGCTTTAGCCAACAGATCAGGATCACCAGGGAAGAACAGTAGAAAGAAATTCCAATGAGCTGATTCCACATAAGGATGAATGAAAAGTTAAAAACAATCATCTGGAGTAAGGCCATGCACAGAAAATTATGAACTGATGAGGATGAAGATGATGCAAAGAAATGGCAAAGATCTTAAAAACTGGAGTTTACATTCAAGAGATGGAAATGACTTCACATGGTTAAAAAAAATGAAAGGGAGGATCTATAAACTATCACGAAGAAAAAAATAAGACTGTAAGTGTTGAAGGAGGAGAGATACGCACCCCCGAAAAGGTCTATCACACCTGAAGAATCCACCTTTGCTGGAGAGGCAGTGGTTGCAGGAGCCGGTGACGCAAATGAATCCACTGCAGTGAAGCACACAACAGGAGACATCACACCGTCATCCCAAGGAAAATGAAACCCTGAGCCTTGACAAACGGCTTCTTGAGATGTCACGTTTAACAGCAGGCGGTACAATGCAGACAGTCTTGACAGTTAAGGGAAAGCAAACGGATCTAAAAATACACACTTTCCCGAAGAAAATAAAATTCGACATCTTGAGGTCAGAGGTTTCAGTGTGGAAAAAAAAAAGTTTTGTCTTTTCATTGCATTAGGTTTGAAATAGTAACCTTCCTCAGTGGGTGATGGGCCAAGGAAGGAGATTTTAAAAAGTGATTTTTCTGGTTAAGAGGACCCAAGACAAACCGCACGCTTTCATATTGCCCTCTCCACACATGACCCCCACAGGACATCTGAAGGCTTGACGTGGGCAAAAGGACTCACCGGATAAGAGGTCAGCGGTGAGAGAGCTCTCAGGCACAGGAGAGGCCCCTTGTGGTGGAGAGGAGAAAGCATCTTCCGAGAGGGAAACAAACCAAAACCAAGTAGAAGTAAGTAGAAAGCTGAAATCAAAGCCAAACATCTAACAAATGCATTCACACAGGCAAGTACACAGAGCTTAGGCACCAACACATTTGGGAAAACTAACGTAAGAAAGGGGTGGCTTTGGCTTTACCTGTACCGAACAGGTCTATGCTAGGAGCAGCATCCGGCTTGGGCACTGCAGTGACTTCAGGAGCAGACTCAAATAAATCTAAGACCAAGAACACACATGCCTTCACTCAGCTGGAGGCCTGAAACAGCATCGCGTTCCAGTTCTGAATTTGTAGTCTGGGGGATTCTGACATAAGCAGCACATGGTTTCCAGAGAACCATTCAGTTACAAAGTGGTCATGCAGCGATAGTTGTGGATGCATATATCGCAAGTACCAGCATTCACTCTACCAGATGTAATGAGTTCAATGACAAGAACAAAAAATTACCACCAAAGATATCTAGAGCAGGAGGAGCGGTGGTGGTGGTGGTGGTGGTGGTGGCGGAGGTGGTGGCGGTGGCGGCGGTGGCGGTGGTAGCAGCGGTAGTAGCAGCAGTGGCCGCTGCAATGGCGGGAGCAGGAGAAGGAGCAGTGGCAGGAACCGGAGGGGCTGTGCTAGCTGTAGGGGTAACTACAGGAACACTGGTCTCAGGTGGCTTCATTGCAAAGAGGTCCAGCTCGGGTGCAGCCTCTGCACTACCTTCGGATGGGGCAAAGGGGTCTTTTGGAAAGGAAAGTGGAGACACATACAGCATCAGTTACGGAAAGAGATGAGAGACTGGCATCATAACTATGGTAAGAGACATCTGACATGGCTATTTACTCACTAGCTAGGCATTTATTAGGCTGCTTGGACTAAACTACTGCCCTAATAGCAGGGGTCAGTGATTAGGATGTTTTTCTAAAGAAAAAGAAAAAAAGAAAATTGAGCAGGTACCACAAGTTAAGAAACTGAAACACATCAAGGTACTTGTAAGATTAGCCTACAGTTTAGCATCAGAGATGGTTATTCTTCCAATCCTTACTTAATCCAATAGCTTTGAAAATACATTAAAACATGCCTATATATTTGAACTCTGTGTTACAGAAGAGTCACAATATAGCATTAGAGAACGAAAAACATTAAGAGAGCATACTTGCACTGATAAAAATTGTCAATTACGAGAAATTGTCAATTTTGATAAGTATGCACTTCGTTGTCTTAATGTTTTAAGAGCCGGCATTATTTAGTCTGCTACGATGAATGACACTTCTTACTCAGGAGAAAGTAAAATTAGAAACACATATGGCCCCATCTAACTACGGCAGTTTCCCATTAGGACAGAAAAACAACAGACGGGCTCGCGACTTGAAACCCACCATTTCCTGAACATGCATCGAGTGCCGCGGCTACAGGGGTTGGGGTGGCTGCGGCGGCAGCCCCTTCGGGTGCTGCAGGGGCCTCCCCCGGAGAAGCTGCAAAGGCATCTTGGGTGCAGTTTTTAAAACAGCGGAAATTAAAGGAATAAAAAGAGAAGAAATAGAGTAAAAGAACCACGTTAAATTGCGAGGAAGGCTCCCTTATACAACATGAATTTCTTTAAATGCATTTCTATGGCCCATGCACGGCTGGCGGCCACAAAACTCTTTGTGCCCCCTCATGTTAGTCACATGCAAGTGGTCCAGCGTCGATACTGTGAGGCCTATTAGGACCCAAAAGGTAACAGGATTCTCATTGTATAAGGGCTCTGAGCAGCATGTTTTATGTATCACTGGAAATTAATGGATGTGAAAATCAAAACAAAAATAACTCTATTATGTAATTTAAGACATTAAACTTTGATGTCCAGGGGTTACTGATTCACTACATCACTGTGAGGTCTTCAGTGGTCTCTAGCAACATGGATGTCTTCTTTAATGTCAATAAATTGAAATCTACAACGGTAATGTAAAACAGTTCTAGTTTAAAAATGTTTTTTATGGTCTAGTACAGGAGAAATTATACTGTTAATACAAAAGGTTTACAAAGTATTCATAAAAGTTAGGTCTTCATAACTCTTGAAAAGCATTTTCAGGTACAACCAAGGACTTGTTTTAAAGAAATAAAGAGGTAATAAAATTAGGGGATGACACCATAATTCCTTTATTTTTTTACTTAAATTTATTGTTTTCAAATATTGTATTGCTCTAGTTATTTGGAAAGTGACCTACTTTCAATAGATTAAAATATAGTTTCATGTTTTAAGAATATGTGTTCTTACTATTTAGAGTTAGAAAAATCCATTAAAATACAGGCAGAGCCCGTTTATAAATGCCCAATTTAGAAATTTGTGTATGGTTCCCAATGTGTGTTGCTTCTCACTCCCCTCCACCTCTCTCCCACAACAGATTATATTAATCATAGAAAAAAAAAATCCTGGAGTTTTTGAAGAGCTTCTATGATTCCGAGGTACAAAAGGAATGAAGCCATGGTAAGTTGCCTAGAAGAAACTGCTGGGAAGTGGCACCAACACTCACCTAGAACCTGTTACTTACAGGCTAGCCTTCCTGTCTTAAAACACTGCCTTCCCTGTCTACCAGAGTTCCCCAGGACACTGCTTCTGGCTATGAAAAGGGGTTTGTCAGTTATACTTGGGAAACACTGCATAGAATACTCCCCGTCTCAGAGATTTGTGTAGTGTATTAGGCTATGGGAAATCCTACAGTCAAGGCCCTTGTTTCTCTGTTTATCCCAGCACGTTCCAAAATGATCTGACTGCAAAACACATTAGCAATCTCTTGAGGCTCAGCATGAAATTAAGTACTCTAACAAACATTAAATTAGAGACGCACTTGGTTTAAGAGGTCCTTTACAAAAATACAAATACCCCTAGAAGGTTCAACGGGACAATCAGTTATTCACATCTTAGAGATTTATGGGATCTGACTGCTTCACTCAGCTACACTGAGGTCAATGAGGGAGAAGCCAAGTAATAATAGTGGAGTATGAAAACTTCATGAGGAGGTGGGGCGCACCTTCTTCTCCAGGTGCCATGTTAAGGAAACTGTAACAGAGAACTCAGAGCAACACGAAACCCTGAGACATAAGAAAAGTCTAAGAGGACGTTGAAAGGGCTGAAAGCATTTTGTCATGGGTCAGGTCTATTTTCTTTCTTTCTTTCTTTCCTGTAAAACTTGGAACTCAGGCTAATAAAGTGGGACTAGTAGAAACCATAATAGCAGTCACTATTCAGTGATATTTATGTGCCAGTCACTGTGTAAATATTTCATGTGTACTATTAAATTTAATTCCAACGTATCTTGTGAAATAGGTTCTACTATCTCCACCTTATAGAGAAGAGAATGGAAGTTGGGAGGCTCAGGGACTGGACCAAGGTCACACAGCCAGCGGATGATGGAGTCAGGATTTGGCCATGAATCCTGACTGAGGTGTGTGTCTAACTACTATGACACACTGCTCTGAGCTATGCCGCATCCCACTATATACAATTTCCTTCTGTAAAATGGAATAAACAGCAGTTATATCGGTGTGAGGGGCCAAATAAATATCCACTGTGTCACCTGCTGGCCTCTTTAATGATCACTTATGTGTAAGTAGGTGAAACCCATATTGATAGCTCTATCCACAGGAAAGTAATGTTTTTTTTGGTTGGTTTTCCTGTCAGCAAGACATCTCCTTTTAATGCTTCTCCTATTTGGTAAAACTTAATATTATAATCTTCACTCACTTACTCCCATCAAAACTTCTGTTAAAGACAGGAGCCCAGCCGCCCCAGCCCTGGCTGTTCAGTCTTCCCAGCCCAGAAGAAGGAGACACAATGAGGAAGGCTGCCCAGCCACTGTCTGACTGTAGCCACAAAGGAACCCTGGGCAAGAACTGTCAGCCCCAGAACTGTGAGAGATAATAACTTTTCAACATGGTTTGTATTCTTAAATGTCTTTTAATACCTAGCTCTCTTTCATTATCGATGGCAACATTATTCTTCCAGTATTGAAAACTAAAGCGATTTCCAATGCAGTTCGCTCTCCCATGTAACCTATTGGCAGTTGATGTCTAAGTCTGCCAAGCCTTACCCAGCAAGCTCCTCTCTGACACAGCTGTAGGGTAGGCTTTTTTTCCTTCTAGCAATCTAGGAAGAATTTTCTCTCGAGCTTCTTGTAACTACCTTCCTAAATATGTCTAATAGCTGTCGTTTTCCCCATCCTGAACTACTCTCCCCATCTTCCCCTGCCACATAAGCCATCTTTAAATCACGTGATCCTTCTCAACAGCCCTAGAGTCACCATTCCAGTTCCCCTCTGCTCCTAAGGCCAGCTTGTTAACCAACACACACCAAATGAAGGCAAGGTCCTTGGGTTTCCAGCCACTGGTTTTGTGCTCACAGACTACCGTCCTCATGAAGGCATGTTCATAACTTGATACAGGTGATTGACAGGGTACCCTGGTGTTTGTGCAGAGGAATTAGCATCACTATGGCATTCTAGTGCTTAGGAAAACTCTGTTATTACAAACTAATGTGGTGTTGTTAGTGAAGTCTTCACAAGTAAAAAGTAGAATGTTTTTAAGGATGTTGTCTTTTAGTTTTATCCATATCTTTTAAATTTTACTAAAATTTTTAAACAGACCCTTCCAGTGCTATTATGCATGACCACAGAAAGAAGATTTTTATTTAAGTTTATTAAAAAAATAAAAATAAAACATTTAGTAAAACTGTTTCTGGGACACTTGTTTAATAACTCATACTAAGATGAATAAAATATTATGTGGGTATAATCTGAATGTTTAAAAATAATGGACATTTCCTACTTTTCAAACTTGAAATAAAATACATAGAAAATGTAATGCTTTAATATTTCATATCCAAGAAATTAAACAATTGGCCATTTTCTCCGCAGTTAAAATTCTTTAAGCTTATTTCTAAAGAAATCTACTTAATACTGCTGTGCATGCTACATAACATTTCAAAATGGCATGTTTTAAAGTTGAGTAAACCAAGTAAGTGGTGTCTATTATTCAAATGTTCTACCACTTGCCCATTTTAGAGACACAAGATTTTTTTTTAAATGGCCAGATATTGTGGCCAGAGACTCTCATTTAAGTTTTTATTTAAAATCCCATCTCTAAATGATTCCTTATGAATCAATGAAGAATATGAAAGAAATTAAGGAATATCACTGAAAACTGCAAAACAGTGACACACATCCTGACACATAAAGCACAGAGATTTTATAGCTGTTAGAGGCCAGTTTCATTAACTATACAGATCAGTAAAAATAACTGATAAGATTTGCAGATGTACCCACCTTTACTCAACCTCCAGCCAGATGACTAGAAAGAATAAAGGTGAAATCAAGGGAGAGCCCCATTCTTCGGCATTAATTTGTATGACTTTCTGTAGTACTAACCATTTACTTATTTATTTGAACCAGTCCTTTAAATTTGTATGTTAGGGTAGAAATAATGGTATTATAAAAGTATTTTCAAACATACGTATTTCTCCGCCTGACAAATATGGTTAAAGCAGAAGAAATGATCAACACAAACAGCATAATGACACAAAGATTATTTCAAAGAAATATCTTTAGCTCTATCATCCTAGAGAGCCATGAGAGAAGCAAGATGGAGTTGATTTCTTAGAGGCAATTAGCTCCCTACACACAGCCTGAAGAACGAAGAGCTGAAACGCTGAAGGCACGAAATGCTTAAGCACTACATTGTTATCCATCCTATCGCTATTTTCCTTGGTTTTTCTGATAACATCAGCCTATGAGAAACTGCCATACCCAACACCAATAATGGGGGTGGGAAAAGGAGGGCGGGAAAAGGTTTATTTTATATGTTTAAGCTAACACAAATTTTTGGTCTCCAAATTTATATAGGCATAACTGAAAAACTTTCTCCAGTGGATGATGCTTTATAATACACTCTTCAAGAGTCTGCAAACCCCTCCCTCCTCCTTTTTAAAAACAGGTTTCTCCCGTAGGAATGGGAGTGCAAATTCCTTTCCTGAAACAGTGACAATCATGCTGTCTCGTGGAGTGCTCCTTGTCTTAGACAGTGTTGGCGAACGTCAGACATGTAGAACAAAGGTATGTGACAGCGTGTCAGAGTAAGTGCCCAGGGGAGGATCCGAATAAACCAGAGCCTGCCAAAAGTCTCCTGCCCTCTCCATCATTTGCTTCCTCCAATGTCTTTACCATATTCTCAAATTGCCCTGGGAAAGATGTTATATTATAATGAAGAAACACAAAACTATGATGAATATAACATTACTCGACTTGTGCATTTGATAGCAGCACCTCTCCAGGCCTGGACATTAGCACCACGCCAATGGGACTATGTAAACAAAGTGGCTTCAGATGGCTCTCGAGGTCTAGGCATGTGATATTGGCAGAGTCCAGGATACTAGTACATGACCCGTGCCCACAGCTCTAAATCAACTCTGTGTCAGAATTTACATTTGCTTAGTTTCAATCCTTTCAAAGTCTCACCTAAACCTTTTTTAATCTATGCCAAGAGCTCATTCAAATGATCTCTCAAAGTCCCAGAGCCAAAGGCAGTCCAAGTTTTTGCTTAGATAGAATACGCTTAGAGTTGCAAAACAGGGCATACCCCCAAACTCTCTTCAGAGTCCTCCAAATCTAAAGTGTCTTACTGGTAGATGATGTGTTTTTTTTGTGTCCTAAATCTTAAGAAACAACTTAGGCCAGGATTTTCCCTCCCATAGTCCCCAAATATTTTTCTCCCTGCTAGTGTGAATCTGGCCTAAAAGACAAAATTAAAAGTATTAGGTCTGCTACCACTTTTACATGGATACTGCAGGGCGGAAACACATATGGGACAAGAGTTCTAGTGGCAATTTCAACTTTGAGAAACGGAAAGTCAACCTCTGCTGCAAAACCACTAAAATTAAATGAAGATAAAGTTGATAAATTTAGCTAAGATAAACAGACATGAGCAAACATTTAAAAAATATTCAAGCACTCTGACATGCTGTTAAATACTATGCGGACTTTTCAATCTCAGCAATCCTGGAAGGAAAATGCAGGAACAGTGATGTGACTAACTAACCTCCGAAGAGATCCACTTCAGCAGTGACAGCAGTAATAGTTGTAGTAGTTGAGGCAGAAGCTGAAGCAGTTGCAATTTCAGCAGCTGTAGTAGGAGGGGTGGGTTCTGGTGCAAATGGATCTGAAATCTGTGCTTCAGAGGGAGCAGAGGAAAGTGCAGCCAGAGAGTCTATGTTGCACCAGAGATGGAGGACAGATGGAAGAGAAGAAAAGGAGAGGACGAAAAATACACCAGGTTCCAAAAGATCAAAATGAAGACAGTTAGTAAGCTCCAGAAGTCTCTCAAAACAGAAGTTTAAAATAAAGCTTTACTCACCCTCTCCCAAAAGGTCTATCGATGTCCATTATGTGTCAGCATATGAAGAAATAAGAGATAAAGCTGAAATATTCAACCACACCAGTGTCCAAGCAGGGTGAGGCACTAACTGAAGAAATTCTAGCTTTCTGGACCATTTGTAATAAAAAACATAAATGTACAGTCAGCCCTCTGTATCTGTGCATTCTACATCCTTGGTTCAACCAACCATGAATCCAAAATATTTGGGGGGGGGGGGAATGTTACATTGTGCTGATGTGTACCATGTAGTTTCACCTACGATCTGTTACATCTCTGCTAAACATGTACAGACTATTTTTCTTGTCATTATTCCCTAAACAATATAGTAAACAACTATTTACATATCATTTACATTACATTAGGGATTAGAACTAATCTTGAGATGGCTTAAAGAGGACGTGTGTTATATGCAAATACTCGCCCATTTATATAAAGGTCTTGAGCATCTGCAGATTTTGGTATCCGAGGGGATCCTGCAACCAATGCCTTGTGGATACCGAGAGATGATTCTATTACCTGTTATCATTATGGAACTTTTGAGCTGGAGGGGTACTTTAGTGAATTTCTAGATTGTTTCCAACTTCATGGATGGGAAAACTGAGAGCAAGGGAGGTCAAGATACTTACCTAAGTCAGGTCTAAACAAATTTGAAAAACTCTATTTTTTACCAGATTTACCATTCATCTACTTTGACTTCCATATACTATAAATGTCTATTCTGATGAAATTAGAGCTATCTGAACTTTACTGATCTTCTTTATTTGATCATAGATGAAACTGCTACAGTCTGGAATACCAGAGAATAAAATGGAGCTTTATAAAAGCTGTAGTGTGACTGTAGCATGTGTAAAACAGTCAAATGAATAAACGCAAGTTTAGGTGTTAGAACAGAAACCCCAACCTAAACCTTTTTCTTCTTCATAGGTTTCACATTAACAGATGTTTTTCAATTCAATATAATCTTTATATGTATAAACCTTACGTTAAAACACAGCATTTCATTGGGAAGTTCATACTTTCTGTGTTCAACAGTGGGATTATAGTCGGCATCCTGAATAAGAAGCCTGCGAGAAGTTATTCTTTACTATACTATGTTTCCACATTAAACATTTGGATGTTCAATGGCATTTTTCTATTCTCAGTAACATGAAACACCTCATATTAAATTCACGAATGTTCCTGTAAATTTACTTTAATGATAAAATTTTTTTATCAGAATTCATTAGAAAGATTTTTTTCCCTCAGAGTGTTAAAAACAAAAGAACTTGTGACCCAAAAGTTCTACATTTAAAAAACCTGAGAAACATAAATTTGACATTAAAATAATCACATTCATTTAACTATGCATTTTGCAAACCCAATGAATATTATGTAAAGCACTCTACAGATTCACTGAGATAATCAAACTCTTCCTAACCAAATACCATATGTTTCATAACAATTTCAGAAAATTATACCATGTGGAGTTGACATTAGAAATCCTCTTAAAATTTTAGAATGTATGTTTAATAAATAGAATGCAAAAAGGACCTACTAGTATGTTGGATTGGGGTTAGAGTATATTCTGCTGTTAGGTGGCCAGGTCCACAATCCCAAGAAACAGAAGGTTCTTCTAATAATTTCTTATACCCACAATACCTCGCCCAATACAAGTGTTATTCCACAGTCACACTTCCTAAAAACATTTTAGGATAACCAAAGTGGGTCATCAGAAGCCAGACAGACTTGGCTTCTTTCTTTTCCTGGCATTGGTGGTACTCTCCCTCACCCAGCCCTTATCAACATGGGTATTTCAAGCTTCAATGAGACATAGCAGAAGAAAGAACAGCCACGTGACAGCATAGTTTCCAGACCTATGATAGGGAATGAGCAACTGATTCCATACATTGGTTAAGAAAGAGGAAACTTACTTGTATATACTAGAAGGTGAGAGAAATAAAAAGATTTAAAAAAATATAAAAGATGTCAAGAGGAGCCATATACATGTAAGATTAAAATATTAATTCCTTGCCTTTGACTAGTATTTTGTTCACCTGGAGAGGGATGATGAAACTTCTAACAGTGATAAAATGGAAGATGAAAAGTAAAATTTCCTATGAAAATGTATGAGGTAATTAAGCATATTGTTAATAATTGATGATAAAAAATTTTTCATTCCTGGAAACCACAGGTTTTAGTTTCCAAAGTCTTAATTTTCTGGTAAAATAAAATTTATCCTACTTATATCTTGCTTTATGCAAAATTTTCTCTCCTAGAAAAGGAAGTCTCTATTTTAGAATGATAGGAACAGTTTTAAAGATTCTCAAAACTACTACTTATTGTAAAGAATTAATCTATCTAAAAAAAGCTACAATAGCAGAGTTGATCCAATGCAAATAGTATATAATCAGAGATTTTTTAAAAATAGAAGTTGCTAGAAAATATTCACTGTAACCAAGGAAACAGAACTACAATTAAACAAGGAAATCTATATTCTGCAGTGAACTGTTGCTAAACTTTTAGGTTATTACAAAGATTATATGTGCTCATATATTTAAGTGCTTACCCATATGTTACATATAAATGCTTGATAATGATAGCTATAGCTAACATTTAGGTTAAATTATAATTTTCATTATTGATCTGTGAATGTCAAAGCTTCTAATTTTTCTGTGTGTGTACGTCTGTCTAAATGTATGTGTATGAAAATAGCGTAAAGATATGACTCCCAGATTTAATTAACAAGAAAACAGTAATATGGGTCATAAAAACTGCTTCTACTATAGCTAATATTCCACATGAAAATTGTTAAAATCATATGATGACATAATACTGATGAGCTTTCAAATACATGGCGGTCATTCATTTTTATTAGATCCATTAATTCAAATTAAAACCCTAGCAGTAATTCCATGTTTCTCAAAAAGCAGAAATCTACTTCAAGCATTTATAATTTATACTAATAAAAGGGTAATAAAAGGGTAATATGCCATCCGGACAAAGCCACAGTGGCTGCGAGGCCCGGGGCTCAGGCAGCTGTGGGCTCAGGCAGCAGTGGGCTCCAGCAGCCATCAGTAGGACATCCCCTGAGGGCTCCCGGACTGTGAGAGGGGCAGGCCGGGCTGAGAGACCCTCCCCACCCCCCAGTGCATGAATTTTCATGCACCGGGCCTTTAATAATCTGTTTCCCCACTTCTAAGATAGACAGAAATATAACATACATAACTCACTTGTTTATACTGAGAGATGAATTTATTACAAGAAAAAAAAAAAAACACTCTCCCTATTATGGGGCCAAAAGTAGGAGTTTTAAAAATGCTCTGCATTCTTTTCAGTGAAATGTGTTCATACGTTCATTATTAGCCCACAGGATGCCAATCTTATAAGCATTATTTAAATTAAATTTACCAAAATATGAATTTGCTAAAATTTCGTTGCTTTACACCAACAGGAAAAAAATAATATTATTTACAATATAGCCCCTAAAATGGCAATACTTATAAACACCTAAATTAGTGATGGTCATTGGAAAAGGAAATCCTCTTACTGTGTTATGGTCAGATAAGAATATACAAATAGGTCTAAATAGTTTTTTAAAGTTTGTATTTTACTGTCTAAACAAAATTAAAATATGCCTTAATCATAGAATCAGGTTTTAGTCTCCAAACTCTTAATTTTCTAGGTAAAATAAAATTTATCTTACATATATCTTGCTTTATGCAAAATTTTCTAAATTGCCTAATCTAATCAAACATAATTGAGAAAGTGATTTTTTTTTTTAGTCACATAAGCCAAAATGTATTTGTTAAATTTAACATGATCTTCAACCATCACTGGGTATCTGTAGAATAAATGCAAACTGAAAGTGGGTGACTATGATTTCTCAACTTCATAGTACACTACTTCAATTTCTTAAGGCTTATAATTTTTATTATGTTGCTTAGGAAATTTATTTATTAGCATTTTTCTCCCCAGCTGACTTTTCCACTGATATACAATACTGCAGCTGTAGGTACATTGTGGAGACAGAAGATTAATGCTGTTTAACCATCAAAATGTGACCAGCAGGCCCTAAGTCAAGCCTTCTATTTGCCTAGAAAGTGCTCTGTACTAATTATTAAAAAGTGTTCCCTCAGGCCAGCAGCTTAGAAAAAGCACCTTTCTCTCAAGGGTGAGAAAGACTCACGGCTTCACTGGCAGAAGCAGGCTGGATATCAGCTCCTCTTCCAGAGTCTCACGCAAACTACATGTCCAGGTCCCACAGCCCGGGCTGAAACCACACAACTAGACCCACTGATATCTCAGTGTTTGTCATCAAATAGTCATTATTCCTAACAACTAAAGACTGAAATGTGCTATAATAAAATTGGTTATTATAACTTATTCTTCACAATATTGTGTGTCTTTGCAAAAACTCCTTGGAGATGAATATGATTTAAAATGTCATATTGAAATTGAAAAAGATTTCAACTACGTTTTTCTTTTGTGTGTGTGTTTTATTTTATTTTTTTTTAACTTTTGGCACCAAAATAATTTTTTAGTGTTCAATGTAAGAAATGTCCAAACTTGTAAAGAATTTTATAAGAGCTTGTTTGAGTTTATTTGAGCTACGTGATAGCTTTGTAGTTCTCTTTATACATTTGGAATTAAGACGGGAACATAAGGAAGATACGAGAAGACGGAGAAATCAAAATGACCGTATTATAAGATAGTTAAGAAGATTATGTACTCCATTGAGAGTGATTATGTCTCTAAAAAAGAGGATTAATCTGGCATTTCAAAGGTGTGATAAACTACATGCGCAAAAACAATGGAAAGGGCTGACTTAAAGCAAAGATACCCCTTTCACTAAAGAAGACGTAGGCCGGGAGCATGGCTACTCTCCATGGGCCCATTAGGAGTTTATGATCAGATCACCTGTGCTGTTATTCTGGGTCACTGATTTGTTACAGAGCCTCTCTCTCTCTGGTGTGCCAGGTTCCTGTGCCCACACAGTGGACAAATGGGCTTCCATTAGCCTGACTGCTGAACTGGGCCCGGCTGCAACATGGAACAGAAGCTCTGGACACTGGCTTTCTTTTTGGCTCTACTGGACCCCCAGCTGCCCCTCTTCCAGGACTGGGTTAAGTAAGGGGCATGGGGCTTTGCAACCTGAGAAATGTAACTCCATGTAAAGAAAGCCTTTTACCATATCTTGTTCCCCTGTGCAAATCTTAGAAAATTTATTTTCTAAAGATCTCGCAAGAATCCCGCTCCTGTGAGAAATTGAGAAATTTGATTCTCCAGTGACAAAGCTATCCCCTATTTTAATTGCATTTAAGTCAGATACAATGTGAATAAAATCACTTCCTGTCAGGAATCCATGAAGGAAGGCTCTCCCTGAGAAAACCAAATTAGAAATGCTGTCTTTGCATAATCTCATACATTTTCAGGAATACCCAGACTTCTAAAGTCTGAATATCTAGAAAACAGGACTAAATATAATCAGGATTTTAGAAAAGCAACGGAAAGTACTGTCTTTGTTCCAACTTTTGAAATAAAAACTATATGACTATTTGCACATTTTAACTGTATTATGGGTACTTTTCCTGTCTCTGTTTCTCTCAACATATATTTCAATCAATAGATGCCATTCTGAATATTTTCTCTCCAAGTTTCTAGCTCCATTTTGGACCCTCAGAAAGTAAGCATAACAGTTATAGTCGGAGTAAAAGCAACTAAATAGAGAGATGGCATGACTGTGTGGTTTCACTCACCTCCCCATGCAGTGGCTCCTCCAGGTGGTGCTGGTGCTGGTGCCGCGGCTGCTGCCGCCCCTCCAGAGGAAAAGTCTGGCTGGAGGTCCAGGAGATCACTCGATGGTTTAGAAGTGCTGAATGGAAAATGTAATTTTAAAGCTAGACTTTGAAATTTTGTAATGTAAAGGTATTTTAATAAAGTTATGTAGAAAGCATCATAGATTTTGTATATTTTGAATAAGAGAATAATATTTTGGAAAGTATAGCATATGTTCTTCTACACCAAGGGTTGGCAAATGAGATTTGTAAAGGGCCAGATGCTAAGTATTTCAAGCTTGTGGGCTAGATGATCTCTATCCTGCTTGACTCTGCCACTATAAAAGTGAAATAAAACATAGATGACACATGAACAAGTAAGTGTGCCTTTGTTCCAGTAAAACTTTATTTATAAAAAACAGTCAGCGGGATAGATTTGACTCCTGGGGCCATAGTTTGCCAACTCTTGCTCCATAGACAACAACAAAGTTAAATCATATTTCAAACTATGAGTCACTTACCAGATCACAGAGCCGAAATTAAAAGGGAAAACCTAAATGCCTCAAAGTAAGGTGGAATTTTCTTAATCATGTTACGAAATGCTAGTTATGAGGACTGTGACAAAAGGAAACATCATCCAAATATTAAAGGTATTAGGGTAAGAGGATTATGGGTAATTTTTTTTCTTTTCTTTATTTTCAATTTTTTTAATGAAAAAAATTCTTGTCTTGAGAAGAATACTTTATAAACCAAAGATAGTAAAATGAATAATTACTAATGTACCTTGTTTTCTAAATAAAACCACAACATTTCAGTTTAGGATATAAAGAGGTCTTACCTGAAAATACTTATATTTTTAAAATTTTCATTCATTGGGGCAGTGATTTTCAAAGCTCCTCCATTTGCAGAAGTTCTAAGAAGGAACCTAGAGCTTTGCTATTCAAAGTATAGACACTGAACTAGTAACATCCTAGGACCCTGTTAAAAATGCAACATCTCAGGCTTACCCCATTATCTCCTACATGAGAAACTTTATTTTAACATGCCCTTGAGTGTTTCGCATGTACATTCAGATTTAAAGAGCACTGGCCTAGCCCTAACCGGTCCGGCTCAGTGTGGATAGAGCATCAGCCTGCGGACTGAAAGGTCCCAGGTTTGATTCTGGTCAAGGGCATGAACCTCGGTTGTGGGCACATCCGCAGGTGTGCAGGAAGCAGCTGATCGATGTTTTAACTCTCTATCCCTCCCCCTTCCTCTCTATAAAAACTCAAAAAATATATATTTTTTAAAAGAGCACTGGCGTAAAGGTCACCAGACCAGGCACCAAGCCATCAGTGTCCCAGCTCCCCATCCCCTCTTCATATAGAGCAATTACATCTTTATCTTTCTACAGTTTAGAATTCCAAGAAGAATGGATTTTGCTACTTAAAAAAGTTTCTAAATCCTTGAAATTTGCCTAGTTTTGATGTCCATTTAATAAATACAACAGGTCTAACTGCCAGAATAGGAAAGTATACTTATTAATACTCATATCAGAGCTTTTATAAGAAGTAACTTATCTTAGTATAAAGGCAGAAAGGTCTTGGTTTTACCAAGTTGGAATTAAAAAAGCCAAACTAAGCAATGGAGGATAACATACATTGTTAATGTGGATGCATTACTTGGATTTATTGCTTAGTTCAAAATTTAAGTCTCTAAATATAGGGTATTCACAATCAGGGTCACAGATAGTACAAAACGAGACTAGAATCCTCCTAAGGCAAAACAGTCAAACAAAGAGTTAACCTAAAGTTATTATTTGAGGAAGCTCCTGGGATTTGGGGCTTCACTGTAGGCAGCCCTGAGATTTCACAGAACGTACAGTCATTCCTAACTTTCTCACCACTGTTCTGACCTGTACATGCTATTAAAGCTCATTAGAAACACCACAGCGGTCCCTTCCTAACACCGGAGTTTGGGTCCCTCAGATACACCAGCTAATTGATCTACAACTGCCAGCTTTTTAAAAAAGGCATTTTAAGACACCGTTTAAATTTCCCACAAGAATAAACACTTTTTAGAAAACATTTTCTGTGTCAGCCAATTTCAGAAGAACTTGCAATGTGTGCATGGTTTTTCTACTTCCTTTCCCAAATGTGTGGGCAACAAGGTGATTTCCACAATTTAGGTCCTTCTGATGCTTTTAGAAGTACAGGCCTCAGTAACTGTATCAGGTATACAATAACTTACTTGTGTACCTAAAATTAACCCCAGCAATGCAGGTTAGGATTAGCTTTCATTTTCTGAAATCATCTGGGTTCAGTACACAAAAAAACAACAACTCATCAAAATACTAACATTCACTTGAATACTCATTAACTCACCTGACAGGGGCAGCCGCGGATGGAGTTGCAAATAAGTCTACCGGTGGGGACGTGTCGATCGTTTTAGCTGGTGTAGAGTTAGGAGATGTGACAGTTGTGGCTGGAGAAGACTGGAAGTGAAGATGCACAACACACTCTAGTCAAATCCGAATCTACAGGACACAGAGCATCAGCACTTCCACTTTGCAGACCCATGAACTACAGATCCACAGGAGGAAATACTCCTGTCACTGACAACACGAATCCTGTCGTTAAACATGCTAAAAAGAGAGAGGGAGGCAAGGGACTGTCTAGAAAGCAGGCTTGTGGCCCTGGCTGGAGTTTTCCAGTGGTTAGGGTGTCGGCCCACACACCAAAAGGTTGCAGGTTCAATCCCCTAGTCTGGGCATGTGCAGGAGGCAACTAATCAATGTCTCTCACATTGGTGTTTCCCTGTTTCTTTTTCTCTCCCTGTCCCTTCCTCCCTCTCTTCCACTCTCTCTAAAAATCAATGGAAAAAATATCCTCGGGTGAGGATTAACCAAAACAAAGGCACACTGTGCAAAGATTTCCAAGTACAATTGGCTTCTTTACCATTAAAACACACACACTATCATGTGCCTTACCTGTCTCACAGGGCTGTGATTTAGAGTATGTGAAAGTGCTCTTCAGCTAACAAAACGTCACAGATACATTTGTTCTCAGCTATAATATAAATATATGAAAATTTCTTCTGCTTAAAAAATTTAGTCCCAATAAAGGACTAAGTTCACATTGTGATATTACACTGGACTTAGAAAATATAAAAGAGAATACATGAAAACGTACGTTAACTGTTCTCAAAAAATTAAAAATAAAATTACACTTGATCCAGCAATTTCTCTTCTGCATATATACCCGAAGGAATTGAAAGCAGGGACACAAACAGATATTTATACACTCATGATCATAGCAGCATTATTTAAAATAGCTAAAAGGTAGAAGCAACTCAAAGTGTTCATAGATAGAAGGATAAATGAACAAAATGTGGCATATGTCATACAATGAAATAGTACACAGTCTTGAAAAGGAAGGAAATTCTGACATGCTACAACATGGATGAACCTTGAAGATATTATGCTGAGAAAAATAAGCCAGTCACAAAATGATAGTTACTGGATGATTCTACTGAGATGAGGTACCTGGAGTACTCAAAATCAAAGTACAATAGTGGCTATCAGGGACTCGGAATAGGGGAAGTGGAGTTAATGTTTCAAGGGTACAGAGTTCCTGGTTTAGAAGATAAAAAAGTTATGAAATGGATGACAGCAATGTTGCTAAATAACATGAAAGTAATCCACTAAACTGCACCTCGAAAATGATTAAAATTGTTAAAACAAAACACAACAAAAAATAAACTTACCTTACTTAATGGAGAGGGAGCACCAGATCTAAAAGGCAACCAAAATATTAAAATTGAATATACATGTAGAAGCATTTAAATTTGATACTATCACTTGGTCAAACACTAACTTGTTTATATTCAATTTTTTTATTTTAGTAACGGACACACTAACACTTTCTATCTTTTACTCAGTTATGACATCCTCTTCTAATGTTTCCCACCCACTAAATTTCTAGTATTAGAAATTCTTAAATTAAAATTTCCCCCCGAAAGCTCTAGCAATTCAATTCTTCACGTGGATCATTATTGCCCATGTCCATCAAAAATAAGCTGTCCGAATTGGAATTTAAATTTTTTCCAAGGCTTGAGAAAAATATGTTTTATAGAATTAAAAAAGCTTCTGATTTCATAAGTGAGAAAACTCATTAAGATTAAAGTATACTGTGGTTAATTAATCATAATTGTGATGCATAAAGGAACATGAAAATAAAATAAAAATCCCTCTGAGCTCTGTGCCTGAAATATGTCTCAACTTCCTTAAGTTGTTTTTTTTTTTCATGGCTATAATGCAATCTATAAAAAATATTCCTATCGTCCTATTAGAACTAGTGGAAGCTTCAAAATGAACAGCAATCCCAATGCTTATTTCTAAGGCAGTGAAGGAAAATTAGGAAGAAGTAATTTTTTTCAGTTAGATTATGAATAGCAGTGACTACTGGCACATCACTTCTACAAAGTGCTTCAGAATCAGCTGCTTAAACAGCTTACATTTACCAACCTGAGTTTATAGGAAATAACAATAAAACAAAAGGAACAAATATACATTGCAATAAGAAGCCTATTGTCAGGGTCTTATATAGGATGTCAGGGATGTCCTGCTACTTATCTACAGAGAAATATCACAGGTAGCGGTAGCAGAAAAAAATTAGCAGAGAGTTAGTAACTGAATTTTATACACCATCATGAATTTTTGTCATTGGATGTAGCAAAATAAATCTAGTAGTAGTATATGCCTGATTAATACCTTTCATGTTCAACTTCATTTGCAAATATATGCCTGCCATTTTCTATTTAAATTTAGTTTTTATTTAAAATTAATATAATGTAAAGAAAGGGCACATAGAAATTTCTACCATATTTTGAAAGTAGAAGCATAAAGATAACATTTAATTTGGTTATGTGTAGTTTGGCTAAATATAATCTTAAGAATGACATATTCTGTAAAGAAAAGGATATACATTCATCTATATTGCTTATTTCAAAGGGCCTACTGAAACAAGTGAATCTCAGTGCTCTCTGTATCTACAAAAAGCTACTTAGGCACCTAAAAATCTTATATAGCAGAAGTTCAAAAATTCCCTAATGAGTTTTTGACTAATAATTTCTTCATTCTCACCATTTTTCCTTTATTTGTGTGGAAAAGGAAGGGAAGTAAGTTTACATAAAAATCCAAGAAAATAACAACCTGAACATGGTAAAGAAAACATAGAAGCCATTTGACACAGTCACTTTCTAAGAATGAATTAATTGAAATTAAATTATCTCTCAAGCAATTTCATGAAGCAATGCTCGGTGGTACGAACACATGAGAAATGCCATGAGAGAACTGAGGATATGCAAGCGCTTTTTTGAAATATGTTTCTAAGCTAATACATAAGCATTTCTAACATATTCTATACTCCACAGCAATAATAAAGGTATAATAAAAATGACAGAATTGCTGTATCCGCCATTAAAGAATATCATGCGCAAACAGAAGCATAAAACATCATAACTGGCACAAGAATTCTGTTGCCAAGCTCCTACATGAATGCTCTTACTAGACGACATGTGTCGTTACCCCATGGATTAGACAAACAAATGAAAACTTCCTCCTGTCCCTGTGGTGCTATCGAGCCACCTGCTGCGCTGTGTCTCATCTGTGCACGTGTCTGTACCCTCTATTAGATGCTAAGTTCTCAGCCGTGAGGGGACCCATCTGAATGATTTATGTCCCTGACATTTTACACAGCAGCTTGCGCTGTGTGAGCAGTGAAATATATTTTATCGGAATTTTTGAATGAGAATACATTTATGTGCTCTTTGTCTAAAAATGTAAATTAACCGAAGGTCTTAAAAATTATTTTGTGTGAAACTAAATTGTCAGGATGTGTGACCTCTGTTCCCAGGGACCAGACCCAGCCTTTGATGAGATTTCACCAGGAAGACCAGAACCAGAGGTGCTCCCAGTGGGACACGACTTCAAAAAGGATCATTAATCGCTGGTTAAAATCTGAGGGCTCTGAGGCTCAGAGGGGTAAGTAACTTGCCAGGTCTCTTCACGCGTTAAGGTGGGTGTAAGACTCCAGTCAATGTCTGCCTGATGCCCAGAGCCTGTCCTGACGGAAACACACACAGCCAACACATTTGTTCCTCCCTCACACAATACATTGACTGCTTCCTTTTACTTGTTCCTTTGTTGATTTCCTATCTTGCCATTAGTCATTACTCCTTTATAAAAGAAAAGGCTATAATGGTTTATATATAAATAGTGACATTTATTACAGACCTATACTTATTTTAGCTAGAGAAACTTAGCACTTAGTGTACTGTATTGGGGAAAATAAAACACGAATGCATCGTTAGAAGAGAATAAATGACTATAAGGTAATCTACCCTAAATTTTGTAAAATTCTACAAACTAATATGTGGGTTTTTCTGATGCACATAGTAAATGCCAAGGTTTACTTCCACAATGTTAATAGAAAGCTATCAAAAGAACATTTTTTATTTCTTATTCACAACAATAATCCCTACATAGTTCTTGTTATAAGTGCTAGTTATAAAAATAAACAACAAAAATAAAACACAGATGTGAAAAATCTGTCTTCCAAATAATTTTATTTAAAATAGGTTTATCTTGTGTTTCTGGCACCCTCAACAATTAGAAACCCACATGTAAAATAAAATCAAAGTCTCTCTTTGGTCTATGGAATAATAGAAACAAACAATAGACAAAGGTGCATCGTACAGTATTGTATAAAAGTTCCAAAATAAATATGTTTCTTTAAGGCACTAAATATAAAGGGCATACATATTTTTATAGAAGACATTTAAAAATGCTTTGTTTTATGCATTTACCTAACCTGGAGACAGCTTTAATAATTATTTTTCTCCATAAAATTGTCTTTTGTTATATAACATGGGAAAATCTTCTGATCACTAAATAAAAGAAAAAAAGTTTGATTTCTAAAATCTAACATATATATATATATATATATATATATATATATATATATGTATTTGTGTATGTACACACATATATACTAGTATCCAAAAGGACTGTTAGTCTTGATCCAAGAAGACCAAACTAAAATAAAAGCATTTGTGCCAGTCACCTTGTGAGACAAGTAAAAAAGTATAATGAAAAACACAGATGTGTAAAATGGACAGAAATCAGTTTTAAATGTTCTAAATACCAAATGTGGACTCTTAAGAGTGTTTTTTTTTGCATTTTCAGTAATAAACAAATGCAAAAAAAGTCACTCGCTATATTACTCACCCTTCACTTAAGTTCCCAGGTAAGCACAAACATACAAAGAAGAAAATAGTTAACTACTGCAGTCATTTATCTTAAAAATAGGGAATAAGCAAAAGACAAGTCATATGCCAACTCAGAAAAGAAATATGACAAGCATAAAATGATTTCAAAGCAGAGAGGAGAACTGTGTGCAGCTAAAGGTAATTCAACACAGAAGTTATTATTTCACTGCTTTTGGAAATGTACATAAGTGTATAGTGCTAAGTTCTCCAAAAAGTTTCCAGCAGCCACCAGGGGGCGAATTTAGACTTGAAGTTAGGACTAAGAAATCCACTTCAGCAGGCTGCTGCAGCCTTGACAGCAGCCCTGGCAGACTGAACAAGGGGACAGCGTGCATCTGTGCAGTGTGTGGTGGGGGGAACCTGAGAGGGAAAGAGTGCAGAGAAACGGACTTTTCACTGATGTGCAGCTCTCACTGCCCAAGCAAGAGGCTCGAACGCTTGGGGGCATGCATACTGCATTCCTTACTCAAAAGGTTCCTTTGCCACAGGAAGCAGGGCCTTTTCTCAGGCTTCCTGCCTCCTTTTCCTTACCCCCAAGGCAACTCACTTGACTTCCCAGATACGGTAATACAGGATGACTCTAGCCGTGGTTGGAAGTGGGCATCTCCTGTTGTGACTTAGTATACTCTCTAGTTTTTTATTTGATATCAATCTATCCACAAGAGGCTGATCACCCATGGCCACACTACAGCTGGGGCACACCCTAGGCTGGGGTAACAAACCTGCTGAACCCCCCAAGAGGTCCCTCATTCCAGTAGCTCTGCCATTAGCTGCCTAAGAGATTCCTACACTACTATTTGTCATTGAAAATTTAAAACGGGTAATGCTTTTTATACTAACTTGGGAAAGATGACAGAAATAATATGCAGCTAATAAAACAACAACAACAACAAAGTAAGGTCAGCACACCAGTCTAGATTCTGGGAGAAGAGAGCAGAAAGGGGTTGTCTTTTGGTCGCTGTAGGACAGGTAAAGTCTCTGACCAGCACACAGATTCGTAATGATAGTTATTAGGTCTTCTCTGCTAATTTCTGCTGTCAATCTCAGGGGACTAAACATAAAGCCAGGACAACCCACCAAGACATTTCAAGCTGACTCTGTGGGGAGAGCTACACACTAAGTGTTAAGGGGGAGAGAATGAAGTATAAAATCATCCCTGACCTTTAGAATTAGAAAATCTATTTAAACCACATGTGTGGGAAAAAATGGCCACAACACAAGGCAGAGCATGATTAAGGAAGGTTTCATGAAATGTCCCTCCCCGGATGTGTGAAATTTATACAGACAGAGATAAGGGGGTAGGCACCCAGGACCAGAAAGGCACAAAGAGTGAAATGCACCGGGTCTTGTGGATACACAAGTTTGACACCTGCTAGAGCAAAAAAAAAAAAGAGTGGGACCTGGACATTTTTTTTGCATGTATTGAGGAAAAATAGTAAAAAAGGTAAGTGCCAAACACAAGGTATAAAAATCCAGTAAAACCGCACTTACCACTGCTTAATTGCCACTCCACAAAAAGATCTCTTAGTGAAATGTCAGCAGCATGCCATGCTGAATGGTTCACGTGGGAAGAGTCTGGAATCTAAGAAATTATACTCGAGGGCTTTGCTTTTTTTAGCAGTGAGCTTGGTAACACAATAGCGTTCAAGGCTGCTTGTGAAATTGTGCTGGTTTTACTTATGCCCAAAGATAACAGCCTCAACTTTTAAACATAAGCAACTCTTCCTGATTACTGTGAATCCCTTCTGAGGGCAAATATATAAATCAACAAGTTCAGTTAACATAGGTGCAACCTACTAATCAGCTGCATTAGCCTGCAGACAGATTGTTGTAGGCAGGGTCACACTATCATGAGTTAATAGGGGGGCGGGGGACGGGGGGAGTTTGAGGAAACCCAGAAGAATTACAATAAAGCATATCCTAAAACTGCAGTAGTATAAGTTGCACTGTGATGATTCTCATTCTTATAAGAACAATTCTAACATCTTTCATCTTATTTATAATATACAACGAATGCGTACTTGTTTCCAGGTTTCTTTCCTTCTAATGTATTTAGATGCTGTTCGAGGGTCTCCATAAGGCTGCTGGGAGCCTACAACAAGAGAGTAAAAATAAATGTCTGGATTGCTTGCTTGCAAAGTAAACACACTGGAACGTCACTGTAACCTTGCACGGTGGAGGTCTGTGAGTGGACTCCAATATATATGTGAGATAATTATATTCTAGGTCTTTTAGTGTTAAAAGATCTTTAAATTCACTGGAATCTCAGACAGGCCAATCCCACATACACTTAACTCCACTGCATAACCAATAGTGTTACAGTGTGGTTTCAGTGTAGAGAATACATTGGATAAACTTTTTCTAACATATTACTTATATGCAGTAAAGTAAGTTTAATCCAATTCACCATATGATTCCATAAGACCACAGTGAAAAAAAGAACAGGTATTTATATCCAAGTCAAAAATATAAGTGCCCAAGTACAAAGTAACAGAAATTTGAAAATACAGTAAAATCTCACTTATCCATGTTTGACTGAAATGTTAGGAAAAATTGCTATTATATTAAAGCAAAGGAGGGGGTAAGTGATAGTTGTAAGAAAGGAATGCACCTTTAGTAGTTAATAACAATTAAAATTTTCTTACTATTGATGTATTTATTTCTATAAAATAACTAGCAAATATAATGTTATAATAGACCATGTATTAGCAGACTTAATATATTTTAACTATTTTATCAAAAAGTAACTGTTCTTATAACATTTTAGGCAATATAAAGTGATAGCATTTTACTGTATATTAGAAAGAGATAGCATTTTACTGTATATTAGAAAGAGAAATAATAGATTCAAACAATATTCCACTCTATTTCTCAAGCATCAAAAATTTAATTTCACCTTTCTCAGATAATTTTAACCCAAATTTGACCTTAACAGCAGCATAGGCATTCAAAGAATAGCATTTCATGAATAAAATATATAACCTCATTTATAGATACACTGAATTCTAATAATTGTATTTAAATTAATATGAAATTAATTTTGAAGGGCTAACTATGCTAACTGTTGAAATAGTTCACATAACGCAAAAAAATCCTATCACTGTAATTTTATATGGTACTGAGAGTGACAATTTAAAATAAAATTATATTAAAAATTTTGATTTTAGAAGTTCAGGATATTTATTTAATATTCATTTAAATTTTACAAATAGAATCATAAATGGTCTCAATAATTATGTGATTATTATAAGTGTAAATTACTAAGAGAAGCAAACATAAGTTTATAAATTACTAAGTGAACAAAATATTAATGTGATCAAAGTGATGAAGGTAAGGTAGAAAGAAACCAGCATTAACTAAAACGTTAATGACCATAGGGTAGAAAGAATAAGGACTATCAGGGGGTATAATAAATCTAGAAAATTATAAAAAAGTTTACAATATAACTCAGGTGAAAGTGGACTTGCTCAACAAATTCCAGTAAACTGTGGTAAGAAGTATGCCTCTGAATATATAAAAAAGAAGTTTTTAAAAATAAAGAAAATTTTGCTATATAGAAGAAATAGTCAACTATAAAGGTGTGCTAATTTAACAAACAAAGTGTATATTGTAACCTTAAAGGGAAGACAGTAGTAATAGCTTCATATTTTTTTAGGTGCATCCATACCTGGTAACTTTAAAATTATCATAATAATAATTTCAATTTTCATAATAATGGAACCCAGGAGGCATACTTCCTTTTTTTTTTTTTTTTAAATTGGGATCGCAGTAAGGAAAAAATGTGTCAAGTGATAGAACCATTCTCCATTTAGAAGACTCAGGTCCTCTGAAGTACCATGTAAAGGAAATGTGATTCTGTGCTAAACCTGTTAAAAACAACGACAAATGCTACTTACAGACACGGAATAGAGAACATGGGATGACATAAAAAGAGGTAGTATATTCTCCTATTACATTGTTAGGTAGCTAAACAACAAAAATCAAAGCCAGGAACATAGTTTGCAATTTCATTTTTTTTTTTTGCAAAGTTTCTTAGCAATTTTAGGAAGAATTTTTAAAAAATAAATTAATAGTTACAAGAGCCGTAATGGAAATCTGATCAACAACACAGACTACAAAATTGACTTTTGTTTATGTTGCACATAAAATTACATTTGGAGCATTTTATCTTAAAGGTTTAAAATGCTTCATCATTTATAATACTTATAAGCACTGTGAAATCTAACAGAAATAAAGTTTTCAAATATATTCAGACAGAAAAAAACCTGTTTGATAATGTTCAGGAATGCAGGAATATCGGCCTTCTTTTCAACTGTACATTGCTGAGCATATCCTGGTGTATAGTAGGCAATAAACCAAAACTAAAATTTCCAAGGAGCAAAATCTGAGAATGCCTCTGCTATTGTGAAGAAATTTCAGATTAACAAAATATAATTAGTTACTTATTTTAAAATGCCAAAGTCAATGGACCAATTAGACAGAAACAGCAACCCAAGAATAAGCGAGGCTGTGACTAACAGCCATATATCACAGTTACCGATTCGTCAATGGCACAGTCTTTAAAAGGAGACTTTTCTTTACCAGTAGTTTTCAGATCAACCAGAATTCCTGACATCAAAACCTAAAATGTTTTTCATAAATGGAGATCATTTAAATTTGGAAAGTGTACACACACACACACACACACACACACTAAACAGGAAATACTATTTTGAAAATCCGTTTCTTGGAACAAATGCATAAATAATTTTGAGTCTGGAATATAAAAGGAAGCATCCATCTAAAATTCAGATGCTTCAGATTATAAAGCATCATTAAGGGCAGAGGGATGGGGGGGAAAGGTGAGGTGAGTAAGCAAAAAAAAAAAAACAAAAAAAAAAACCCTCCAAACTCATAGACACAGACAACAGCATGGAGATTACCAGAAGGGTTGGAGGGGGCGTAGAAGAGGGTAAAGGGGGATAAATGACTTGGGGTGGTGAACACACCATACGATATAGAGACGATGAGTTATAGAATTGTACACCTGACATCTATATAATTTTGTTAGCCAATGTCACCCCAATAAATTCAATTAAAAAAAAAACCACACAAATGGAAAAAAAGCAACCAAAAGAGCATTCAAATTTTTGATCATTAGATCTAAGAAATCATTTGAAAGTGCCAAGAAATATGTCAGTTCTGATATCACATTCACTTCTTACTCAAAACTAACTTTTAAATGTTTTTAAAAGAAATGTTATTGATACACAAAAATCATTTAAGTGCACTTACGATGATATTAGATGCACAATTTAAAAAAGGGCTACAGATTTCCGCTGATAGTTATTATGCAATTTCTAACCTAACGGATAGCCTTTAAATTCCTCTGTTCCATCTTGCAGCAAGAGGAATTCTAATCCTTTCTTGAGTTACTAAGCGGCTTACTCCTCCCAGTCAACAGGTAACACTTCTGGTCTCCATCACCTCTCCAACCCTCTTCCATGTCTGGTGTTTTTATTTATTGTCATGGCTAGATTGAGTGCCATGGTGGCCACAGAGAGGTCTGGCAGATAACAGAACCTAATCTCAGAGGAGCTAAACTGAGCCCACAAAAAAGCAGCATTTCTGACGAATCTGCAGATTAACTCTGGCCTAACACTGTTTAAAGGATTAACCCTAGAGCAGCTCACATTCCAGCTTGGACTTGACTATACGGTCCCAGTGGGTCTAAATCCCCAGCTCAATTAGAAGCCTCCTTTGGACCCGTGGAAGGGGCTCTAAACACATGAGGGAATGTGTTTAGCTCTGTTACTTATAATCCCAACAGAGATCACAACTAGCTTAAGAAATTTCAGAAGCACACAATATTCTTGCACTGAGATGTAAATACCTACTGGAGAAATGAACTATAATTTTTTTAATGAGGAGGTGATTTACAAATTAAACATTAATAGTGAAGTTTATGTGGCTCTTAAAGTTATAACAAAAGTAGAGGATATGAAATACCAGAGTCTAATGGATCTCTACCAAAGAATACTTTTTTATTAGGCCCAAGGCAAGATTTTACCTAAAGAATTTTATCTCTGTTCACCAAATTGTGATAACACACATTATGTAAAATATATTGCCATAGCCCATTTGGCTCAGTGGATATAGTGTTGGCCTGTGAACTGAAAGGTCCCGGGTTCAATTCCAGTCAAGGGCACATGCCCAGGTTGTAGGCTCTATCCCCAGTAGGGGGCATGCAGGAGGCAGCCAATCAATGATTCTCTCTCATCATTGATGTTTTCTATCTCTCTTTCCTCCCTTCCTCTCTGAAATCAATAAAAATATATTTGAAAAAATATTATGTCTCTGAAATCTAGAGAGGTTATATAAATCATAATAAATTTTATAGTATCACTAGGGGCCCGGTGCACAAAAATTTGTGCACTCGGGGTGGAGGGAGTCCCTCAGCCCGGCCTGAGCCCTCTCATAGTCTGGGACCCCTCAGTGGATGTCCTATGATGGCTCCAGTCTGCCAGGCGCCTTCTGTGTGTGTGTGTGTGTGTGTGTGTGTCACCACTGGGGACCTGCCCCCAGCCGCATCTGAGGCTCGGAGCAGTCCTCCTGTGTGTGTCTACCTGCTGGGGGCCTGCCCCCAGGCTTGGAGCAGGCACCCCCTCTATGTTGATCTCTCAGACTCTTGCCCTCCCCTGCCTGTTGTTCTCTTTTTTGAGCTGTGACCAGGGCTGGGTGCAGCCTGCCTCCCAAGCTTGCCTACTGCCCATCTTCCTCCAGCCACCAGAAAGCAGGGAAAACCCCGCCTCGTGGTCAGGCCAGCCTTTTCCTGCTCCCTGA